>JAOVVB010091593.1:0-27649 GCA_028570985.1 Heterobranchus longifilis
AATTCGGAGGATAAGTTTTCCACTTTCGTTTTCCTTGACATCGGCTGCATACTAAAGAAACCAAGAAGTGTGATTTAAATTAGACAACCAATGTTTTAGTGAAACAGTTTCAAAACACGCTGATAACAAATACTTTCATATGCAGTGCTTTATGTTTAATCAGGATACATTAAGAGTAAGTAAGTAATTCCTTGTCACTTACAGAGGTTTTTGTGAAAGTCGGTGCGTTGTCGTTGATGTCACTCACGGTGATGGTTGCTGTTCCCGTGTTGGACAGACCGCTGTCTGCACCGCCCATATCTTTGAGTTGTACTGTCACTAAATACTTGTCTTTTACCTTAAAGAATGATGAGATAAAAGGGTAAATGTTAAGATTTGTACGCATTTGTCTCATCTACATGTCGAGTTATTAATACAACGGTGCTGGTGCTCACCTCTCTGTCCAGGGTGTTAGTTGCCGTGGTGATGACACCTGTGTCTGGGTTGATGGCAAACAAGTCTAATCCTGTCAGGAGACTGTACCTGATCTTGACGTGGAGGGTTCTTTCTTGGTCTCTGTCTGTACCATTCACCTGCCCCACCACTGTCCCTGTGGTGTAAAACATAATCATCCAGTTTATTATCACGCAACACCGAAGGTCATACCGGAGGATTACTGGTGTGTATTTCATGTTCCTGTTATTCACCTGCGATGCTTTGCTCGGGCACACTAAATAGTAGCTGGTCTTTGAATGTTGGAGCGTTGTCATTCACATCATCAACGTCTATTTGGATGTCCAAAGGCAAGTCCGTCTCCTCATGTGTTTGTCTGTTGAAAACTTTGGTCGTTAACTGCGAGGAAAAAAGTTTACAAGGTTAACGCACTCAAAAATACAAATGTCAAACATGAATTATTCCACTTAAGAGTCGGATCAACATAATACACATTTCACACGAGAGACGAAACTGTTATTTGATTAATAGTTTGAATCGTTTTTCAAACATTACTGTACCGAGCTCCAACTTCTCAATCGTGACTCTGGACTGTATTTAAAGATGGACGACATGACGGCTCCCCAAACGTGAGCACAAACTAAGACATGAGCCAAACTTAAAAAAGTACACAAAGTACACATTTTCCCCAAAGATGGTCATTTTAGGTAGTACTACTTATCACTATAATATTTAGTGTCTATATAGTGTTAATTTCTCTGATAAGTTTGGTTGTAATGAGTTATTTGATGATAGCAGGCCTGCCTTATCTTCAGATCTTCAAAACTTGTCATTTTCAGCATTGATAGCTCGGAGGTTATTGTTGCTGTTGTTGTTGTCATTGTCGTTCTTGTTGTTGTTTTCTGTAGCGAAGGGACTGTGAGAACGGGAACACTGACTTCCTGTCTTGACTCCGGGCAGATTTCCCGGAGCCTTTATCCAGGCACTGTTTTTACAAGATGGCGTTGCCTGTATCCAGGATATGTTTGCTTCACTTTTGTACAGCGGGAGGAAGTGGAGTCCATCTTTATATACAGTCTATGATTGTGACATTTTTCACTGCTCCGTGACATTTTATAGACCAAGCGATAGATCGATTATTTTACAAAATAGTCGTCAGATGAATCGATAAGGAAAATAGTTGCTGCCCTGTTTCACACTCACTATAAACTTTGGGAACTCCTCCCGATCCACTGGCTTGTACACAGTCAACATCCCAGAATCACGGTCGAGACTGAACAATCCCACTGGATGCTGATTGACACCAGGTCCACTGATGGTGTAGTACACGTTGTACTTTGCTTCCGAGTCCGATACAATCTGCAACAGAAACCCAAAAAATCAAATGTGATAACACAATTAAACACAGATTTAAATAGACAGTCTTGTAGTGCAGGTGGGGCTGGGCAATATATCGATAATATATCGATATCATGATATGAGACTAGATATTGCAATATCGTATTATGGCATAAGTGTTGTCTTTTCCTGGTTTTAAAGGCTGCGTCACAGTAAAGTGATATCATTTTGAACTTACCTGACTGTTCTATTATTTACCTTTATCCACTTAAGTCACTGTCACATGACCAGAGCAAAACCGCGAGGTAGAGCGCAGAGGCAAAGCACAGTGCAGGTATACGTCATCATTGCTTCTGGCTGCTGTCAGACCAACTAGGTCAAAGTTGAAATAATTTGAATTTTGAGCGCAGCGCACAGCGGCAGTTTCGAGCAGTGCGTGATGCCGAAGGTATCGATCTGTCCGGCCGACCGCTGTCCCCACAGGAAAACGATGGCATAGCCGCGTTTTTACAGCCCATCATGTGTAGGGTGCTATAGTCATTATATCCATATATATATTACTGATGATTATTTATCAAAAATCTCAGTGTGTAAATATTTTGTGAAAACAACAATCATCAACCCTACAATAAATCGATATCGAGGTATTTGGTGATAAATACTGTGATGTTTGATTTTCTCCACATCGCCCAGCCCTCAATACAGGTATATCAAAGGAAGTCATCATTGCATAAAGTCATCAGAAAGTAATGTAACTGCTAGGTGTGTGTGGTTGTGTGAATCACGTAATCTGGGTTAAAAGAATGTGAGAAAAGAGAGGTGCAGCAAGTGCAGCAAATGAAGAGACTTTGTGGATTTGTATTGCAAATGCTGCAGTTAAAGTCATGCAGTATAAACCTCATATACACTGCAATGCTAAAGTAGCCTATATTTTCAAGATTACCTTTTCAATGTCTTTTGGATAAGGTCCCACATCATTCTCTAGTATGTTGAAGGGTGGGGGACTCCAGCGTCTCTTGAAGCGCTTCAGTAAGTCTGTGGGCTGTAACATGATGCAGGTCAGGCATGTTTCTTTCTGACATGTATAAACCTGCTATAAAAGGGTTGCAATCATACATGATCTCACCTTTCTTTCCGATATTGCGCTGTGGACAAGATGGACTTTCATCTCACTCTCTGCTCCTCTGTTGTCCTGAACCCACACAGAAAATGTCCGCCCTCTTGTCGCCACTGCTGCTCGCGTTTCTATTACTCCTGTGCTCGTTATTGTAAAACTTGGGTCGGTCAGAGTAAAGCGCATGGACTTGGTGTCGCAGTCTTCAACTTCAACTGAAAACCGACAGAGAAAAAGAGAAAGTGATAGGCGGCTACAGAACTAAAGCCAATACAGGAAAGAGTGCAAGCTGTAGCCTAGTGTTGAAAAGTGCTCGATAAATAATTCATGAAGAAGAAATAATGAGTGAGGTACCTGTTGTTATTTTGTATCCACTGCGAATAATTGGTGGCACAGTGATGTTCAGATCGCGCGTTATGGAACACGACTCCACAGCGGACAGGATCTGAAGTACAGTCGATGTTAAAGTCACTTTCACACATAATGTACCAAAGCTTGTTAAAATATTTAATGAGAAATGTCCCTTTTAATAGCAAATCATTACATTATAACAACGCGTATGCGTAATGGTTACATTTGTATCGATACATGCTTTTGTATTAGTACCCAGGATATCAAACAAAACTGGAAGCACTTACCAACAACAAGCCGATGTTGAAAATGAAAATATTCGCCATGTTTGAAAACTTTTGCTGGACTTTGTCCGTCCGGAATAAGCTGAACTTCGTCCAAATCGTCCCAAAGAGTGACAGATGATGGATCTGCGTCGGTGTTAAGAGCTCAGATGAAGGACTCGTCTTTTCCTGCACTTGTGCTGTGAATGTGGGACGGGCAGACTTTACTGAGCCGCGGTATCTGCCGCTGCTGGCCCTGAGTCAACAGACACACCTTGGCTGCCACACCCAGAGCCTCCCTGTCGGTAAGAGCCGCAGGCCAAACCTGCTGTACTCAACACTCAAAACAAGTTTGCATTTAGATTATATGTATTATTTAGGTTGTATACCTGCCAACAAGGGGAAATATTGCGTAAATTGTCTGCCAGCTAATTTAATTAAGCTATGTAATACATTTTAGAATGTCACAAGACATCAAAACAAAGCTAAACACTAGAATTCCCCATATAATTATGATGTTCCATATACAGATGCCTATATGTATAGGCAGTGTTTGGAAGGTTACTTTTGAAATGTAATAGGTTACTCGTTACCCTGTTAAAAATGTAATTATTTTAGTTACTTCATCAAAGTAATATAAATGTTTACCTTTGATTACTTTTCTAACAAATGTTTTAAACTGGGCAATAAAGCTCAAAAGTCCTAAAAACAACAGTTGACACCAGTGCAGCGTGGAGACTGCTGTAGTGTAGTTGTCGGAAAATATGCCAAAAGAAAACGTTCCTGCACGGAGAAAAGATGTGAAGCAACATAATGAATGTTTTATTGTACAAACCTTTTGCCAAAAAGAATAAATTCAACCTCTTTTAATCACCAACACGTTGATTAGTAATGTAATTACATATTTTATTCTCAGTAAATATAGCTCATTACCATTAAAAAAAGTGTAATTTAATTACAGTAATTTAGTTACATGTTAACTAGTTACTCCCCAACACTGTGTATAGTTAGGCAATGTTATATTGATTTATAGTCGTGCTGAGCAGGTGCTTTTAATTGTGTAAGCTACAGAGGAGAAGCGGAAGTGTCTATGTTTTATTTTACTTTTTTTGCATTATCCTTGGTATAATTACTTGTTTCTTTGTTTGTCTGCTTGTTTTTCTGGTCTGAGCAACCTCTCCCAGGTCTCCACAGAGATTGACCCCTGCATGCTCCTCCTCCTCCTCTCTTCTGCAGCTCCACTGAAGCATGCTGGTAGGAGGAACAGAATTGCGCTCCTCACTTAACGCCACAGGAATGTGTGCGCTGAATGAAGCCTGGTGTGGGGGGAGGCTGTGCTCCCACAGCGAAGCACTCACTATCTCTATAAACTGCTGATAAATGTGAGAGGGAGAGCTCAGAGCCAGTAACACTGGGCCTGTGTCCTTTAAAACATGTCCCAGCTGTATCTACTGTAATGTGGTAGAGACCTGGTTTGAAAGTGCATAGGGGGAAGTCAGACTGTGTGAGGCTGCAACCATGGCTGCAACAGGAAAGGTGAGAAAAATGTCAGGAAGACAGCGCTGCTGTGAGTCATGGGCGTGGACATAATGAAAGGGCTTGGTGCTGGGAATCTTAACTAAATGCAAAACAGACTCGGCAAAATACCCTCCTGTGTCACTCCCAAACTTAAAGGAAAGTGAATTATGGTTGTAGTCATGCGTCAGTGTGTGTATATAGTACACATAATATGTTTGTACAGATAAACTCATTATGTTTCTGCTTATTCTATTGGTGACAGGATGTCTGACCCCTTCCTCCCACACTTTCCCGTTATTGTGATGCACTGTGCTGAAATCAGTATTCAATTCGGTAAATAACCAGAGCATTGCTTCATGACTTTTCTGCAGAATAGTATAGTTTGAAGAAAGACAAAGGCGATTCATTTCTCACAAAGACTCAATTTTGATGTATAAAAGATAGCAGGGTGTGCTGCTGTGATGTTGCGACATCTAGTTTGGAACAAACCACCTGCATGATGACAACAAATTGCGTGTGCTGCCAGGACGCATCATAAATGTCAGACGCGATCATAAAAGATGTTTTCAGATGGCACAATTAATTTAGACAGTTCCAGCTCTGTTTATTACAATGTCATAATATAGATACACGCCTGAGGTAAGAAAGTTTTTCACCTAAAGCAACTACTCCACCCTTCTCTCCACTGTTGTGTGAGTGCCAGTGAGAGGCAGGGTGGAGCATTCACGTCATATGCAATGGTTAGTATTTGGGTGAGACAAATTGCTTGGTGGTGATTCTAGAAAATGATGACTAGCTGTCTGATTATTAGTGTGTCACTAATAATACTAGTCACATTGAAATGCATGAAACGTAATCAGACGTCACAAAATATTTGCGTGTCAATAAGCAGTTAATTACAGCCAGGCGCACCTGTCTGAGCCATGCGATACATAGTACCCAAAAGAAGGTCATGTGTTCAAGTTTGGTTTTGACAGTTGTTGACTCAACTTCATGGTCATTTTTGCTTTTGAATTGAGATATACTGAGAGGTGTTTATAAGTATTAGTAAAAATATTATAAATCTGGATGGTCTACATTATATTTTTATTCAGCTCTCAAGAAAATGTGCATGTGTCTACTGAAAGTTGTTATACCATATTTTTTAAATATGGACTAATACATTGCATGACTAATGCCTCAGATAATATGCTTACTGATATACCGCAACCATACACAGTTATTGGTCTGTCAAAATAGCCATTGCATACACAATATTACAATAGAAAGGTTATTGAAGAATGCACTAAAAGTGCATTAAAGTGATTATTCAAATGTCTTTGTTGTTCTTTTAATATTTCAATTATCTCTATAGAATCTGTGTTAAGTTAATTAGACTGTGGTTAAGGAAGTTGATAGCTTCAATGTAACACAGCAAACGTCAGCAAAAGTAATGCAGTCACTCACTGTGAGTAATGAAATGACATGGGTTGCAGAATTCCAGTGAAATATGAGCTTCACTGGCAAACAGATGCATCATAATTCATTTGTAGAAACTAATGATCGAATCAGGTAAGATAACACTGATACTCTCCCACACACCTTTGACCACGAGGAGTAAAAGTTTCACGTATCCTGGCAACACTCCCCCTCTGTGTTTCTCTGTTAAACAAACTCACCAACGCCTAAATGCGCCCACACACACGCACGCACACACACACACACACACACACACTCTCCCACAGTCCAGTGTGCAGCTGCATGTTCATGAGTGCTGGGAATTTCACAGGCACTGGTGAAGTTTTACAAATGAGTGAGAAAGTTTAAAAGGACTCCAATACTTTTTTTTCAACTGAATATCAAACTCATAAATACATTTTTAAAAAATCAGATGTAATCCCCAACTGCAAAGTCAAGATATAAACTTATTGTTAAGCATTGTTTTTATCCACAAAAACATTATTCCAGGCATTGCCACTTCCAGTGGTGGAATGTAACTAAGTACATTTACTCAAGTACTGTACGTAAATTTGAGGTACTTGTACTTTACTTGAATATTTTCCTTTCCTGCCACTTTATACTAATACTCCATTACAAGAAATATTGTACTTTTTACTCCACTACATTTATTTGACAGCTTTAGTTACTAATTACTTTTAGAGCTGCAATGATTAGTCGACTAATCGATTAGTCGATTGACAGAAAAATAATCACCAACTATTTTGATAATCATTTAAAGTAATTTTTCATGCAAAAAATGTCAGAAAATGCTATTTTCAGACTCAGATATGGAGATTTCCTGCTTTTCTGTGTTTTCTATCATATTAAAGTGAATGTCTTTGGATTTTGGACAAACAACATTTAAAGACATCACCTTGGACTTTGAGAAACTGAGAATGGACATTTTTCACTTTTTGACAATAATACTTGACATTTTATAGACCAAACGATTAATCGATGAATCGAGAAAATAATCTGCAGAATAATTGATAATGAAAATAATTGTTAGTTGCGGCCATAGTTACTTTACTAATTAAGATTTTTGCGTATAAAACATGAAGAAAATATTGTACAACACATCTATGTTTTGACGTAGATTAAACTATTGACATAATTAATTGGCAACTATTTTGATTGTTTAAGTCATTTTTCATGTTAAAACATTTCATGGTTCCAGCTTTACAAACGTGAAGATTTGCTGTTTTTTTCTTTTAATTATTTTTTAATAATTTAGCGTTTTTCTGCTTTCAGTACGTTTACTTTTAATAGTTAAAGTAAATTTCCCTGGTTGTACTTACATACTGTTACTTAAGTAGCATTTTGAATGCAGGACTTCTACTTGTAACAGAGTAAAGTTTTTACAGTTTGGTATTAGTAGCCCAAAGGATCTAAATACCTCGTCCAGCACTGGCCACTTGTCATGTTATAATTAAAGCACGTCTGTCTGGTTTATACACATTTTGTGCAGATTCTGGAGTGATTTCCTCTCAGTCCAGACTGCCTGGTTTTCCAAAGACAATAGGCAGCACACAACTATTAGCCTACAGCTATGCACACACACACTCGTTTCCCCGCCTGTTATCAGCGTGTGTGTAATCAAACGAAGAGAGGAACCGCCTATCGCTGTAAAAGTTCTTCCTCCCCTCCGACGGGTCAAAGTCTGACCGAAACCAACGCAGCAGACTGCAGACTGTCGCGATTTGTCTCCAGGAGGATTAAGTTGATGTCCAGGCCGATGGCTCTTCTGCTGAAATGCAGCCTGTTTGTGCTGCTGGCGTTCTTCCTAACGGTAAGTAATGGATCCAATATGCGCGTCTCTCTGTTGGATGATCTTGGTCGTGTGGAGAATATCGATTCTGGTCTTTAGCAGGTGTGGCTCTTTGGTGGGGGATTTAGCTCGCCTGTACTCGTAGTTAGAGTTTAAACATCGAGTTAGTAGCTAAAGATGCGAGAGGAAAAAGTAAATGCGCAGTTTCCAGGTTTACGTGGACTCACATATTGTGCCGAAAGGACAAGAAAAAGCTTTCCGTCATTATTTCCCCAAATACTGGATGTGGGGAAAGCTTTTTTTTTTTTTTTTTTTTCAAATCTTGATCAAGTCATTATCCTGCGGGACAAATTAGAGGAGGTGTTACTTTGTGACACTTAAGATGTAGATTGTACTATGGATGATGATATTAAACATATGTTTATATTGTGTAAAGTTATGTAGACTTCCCAAAGTAAAAGAGAGGATGATATACTGTACATTTGATTAAAAAAATGTTCAACATGCCATGTTTTATTGACAATAACGTAATCAATTTGCTTTGAGGACACATGTAGTTATTGTTTTGTTTTTTTTAAGATCCCTGAGATCCTCAATGGGCCTAACCTCACATGGTGTAAAAATAAACAATGTGTAAATGCATGCCATCTGTGTATTAGTCAGGAGCAGCAATAATATGCCATAGGACTGTGTAATTATTACACATTAATGATGACCATGTTTTTCCTTGTTGTTGACCTGCAGCTTGTTCCTCAGGGGGCAGAAGGAAAAGGAAAAGTGTTACAGAGACACAAACGAGAATGGATCATCGCTCCCAGAAAGCTGTGGGAGAACCATGATTACACCGGCTTGGAGAGTATCGCTAGAGTGTGTACTTTTTACATTTTATTTCTAAAGCATATTATTAAAACTGAATATCCTCATTCATTTCACAATCATGCAGATATTGAACGCAGGCGCAGCAGCAGTTCCTAACAGCAATTGCACCATTGTCAAACAAAGTGATCATATGTCACACCTCTCTGCTCAGGTTACCGTTGTTGGCCTAGCCTAGTTTAGAGTTTAGGGCGAGAACAGACTCTGGCACACTTCCATGTTTTTAATGAGTCACTTCAGACACATGATGATGAAGACTTCTTTGTCTCATGTTTACACACACTCACTCACTCACCTGTTTTTTGTTCTAAACCCAAGATTCATATCGTGACTAGATCTTGATTTATGTTTTAGGATCTGAGAACTTAATAAGTGTGGTTTTGTGGTTCTTATCAAAGCAAAACCTGTTTGGGTGCCATATATTCAGTTTAGTATGCATATCATCAAAGTAGAAGTATTCACATATTTACTTAAATTCAATTATAACACAGTGTAAAGTACTCCATTACAAGTAAAAGTCTTGCATCTTAACTTAGTAAGTAACAGTAAGTACTCATAATGCAGAGTGGCTGCTGTGAGTGTTATATTATTGGATCATTATTAATGTATTAATATGTAAGTGGTACTTAAATGTTATAGGTGGTCTCGGTGGAGCTAATTTTAACTTTCACATGCTTGTAGTTAATCCATGGATCATATTTTATAAACAGATCATATGCTTTGTATGTAAAATCATAATTTGAAAAGTAACTATAGCTCTTAAATAAATGTAGTGAAGTGAAATGTACAATATTTCCCTCAAAAGTGTAGTGAAGTATAAGAATAAAGTAACACAAAATGTAAATTCTTAAGTAAAGTACAAGTACCTCAAAGTGAGTACTTGAGTAAGTGTACTTAGTTACTTTCCACCACTGCATATCGTGTCACATAACCTGAATAGCATTCATTTGAAACGATGGCTCATAGAATACAAAGTACATTATTTGATAGTATAAGCTTCTATAACTATAACTTCTTTACACTTTTCCTTGTAATTGGAAGGTCTTAGATTTCCAGATCAGGTGGATTCATTTTGTGTATTTATTTTTCAGATTCGCTCTGATAAGGAGAACTATACAAGGATATTTTATTATCTGACGGGGCCTGGTGTTGACCAGCCTCCTGAAGGTGTATTTGGTGTCGACCGTAAAACCGGCTTTGTGAAGATCTTTCAAATACTGGACCGAGAGGCCGTGCCCTATTATCACGTAAGAGCACTTAAACATCTTTGCATCTTTGTAAAATCTAAAGCGTTTACAGTCATACCTTCAAGTTGTACAGTGGAGAAATGGTAAAAGCAGCTCTGACATCTCTTTTTGTAGTTACGCGGTGCGGCAAAATTCACAGACGGGACCTACGCTGAAAAGGATATCGACCTTAACATTACTGTTTTGGATGTGAATGACTGCCTACCGGTCATTAAAGTACAGCAAGTCGGATCTGTCTCTGAATCAAGTGCAGCAGGTATTTTAAGACATCTATAGTAGATTTGGGAAGGCAAAAATATTTTTCCCTGTACTCAATAAACTGATATTGAATTCCCTTTCGTGATTCCCAGGTACCGTTGTGATGAAAGTGATAGCTACTGATGCAGATCAGGTGAACACACTGCACTCCCAGATCTACTACAGCATTGTGGAGCAGAGTAACACGGCTGGGATGTTCTTCATCAACTCTCAGACGGGAGAGGTCATGGTTCGACAGAACACTCTAGATAGAGAGGTGAGGCACCTGACATTCTTCTCTTGTTGTCGAGTACAACTAACTATTCATTGGAAAAGCTCAGTATCAGATGAGTATCACACAGCGGAGTCCTATTACAATCATCACACTATGTTAGCATGTTCTATTTTCCATTATAAACATAATTCTCTGTCACCTGTTGAATCACAGTCAATGAGAAAGAAGCATTTTGTGCATTTTAGCAATTTTTAGACACATATTAAGGGACTGTCCACTTATATCTGGATATTTTTATGAACAGATATTTTCATAATGAGCATGTGCCAGAAACATCAACAACAAGCCGCTCGGCTGCTGGCCCAGTGAGCGTTTGTGTTCTAATGTGGACGGAGATATTTATTGACACAGATGTCGTGTGGATGGATTTTTTTATTTAAACCGAAGAGAAAAATACAATTTTTTTAAAATATCCAGATACATGTAGACATGGCATAAGACAGAATCATACTCATGTTAGTCAGCAAGTTTTACCGGAAACTAAAAACTAGAATGTATTAATCCAGTGCATTGAATATCTGATTTTTTTAGAGACAAGACACATATACGTTGACTATAAGAGCTGCAGACATGGGTGGACAAGCGGGAGGAAACACAGGAACCGGAGACATTACGATCCAAATTCTGGACATAAATGACAATATTCCAACCCTGGAAAAAGAGTCGGTAGGTGTGACACAATTACCACAACCAACATTTAGATTCTTTTTTTTTTTTTTAAATCGGCTTTTATAATAATGTTGTTCTAAAGCAACTGTTTGTGTGTTTTATTTGCAGTATGAAGGGAGTGTGCAGGAGAACACCATCAATGTAGAAGTGATGAGGATCCAAGCCGTTGACATGGATCTGATTCACACGGACAACTGGCTGGCTGTGTACGAAATCATTTCAGGGAATGAGGCCGGCTATTTCAGCATCACCACTGATTCTAAAACCAATGAAGGAATTATCATGATTCACAAGGTAAAAGAGTGTAGTTTCATTTTGACCGATTGAAATTGTAAACAGTGTGATTCAACAAGCGGAGTAAACATTACTGCGAAAGCATACGTGAACTATCCTGTGCTTTGTCCTTGAATCTGCAGGCTTTGGACTACGAGGAACTGAAGACACTCAACTTGGAAGTGGCTGTTTCCAACAAAGCGGCGTACAATTTTGGCAGTGGGATGGCGGTTGGGCCCATAATCCCAAAAGGCTACCCAGTGAAAATCAATGTGATCAATCAGAAGGAAGGCCCCCGATTCCAACCAAGTGTCAAAGTGGTGACTATCTCTGAGGACCACACTGTCGTCTCCATCAACAAAGTCATCGCCACCTACGCTGCTATTGACAGTGACACGCTAAAGACAGCCACCAACGTAAGGTACGGCAACATAGTAAAAATATGTCACTAAACAGCAGATCTCTGAATTGATATATTTTTCATGAGTAGCTTGTTTTTTTGTCCTCATATATGGATTTTCATATTTATAGGTATGCTAAAATCAAAGATGATGACAACTGGTTGATTATTGATGAAAAGACAGCAGATATCAAGCTGAAAAAACTGCCTGACAGAGAGTACAAGTACTTGATCAATGGAACATATTATGCCAAAATTATATGCATCACCAATGGTAAGTTCTGTAAATATGACCGTTATCATTATTCTCCAGTGGACTGATATGGTGCAGGTTTATTATTAATCTCTCTTTCGATTGACTTTCAGAGGTTCCCGCAAAAACTGCCACAGGGACCATAGCCATTCAGGTGGAGGACTTTAATGATCACTGTCCGAAACTGACCACTACAACTCAGACCATGTGTCTGGAGGATAATGTGATCTACGTCACAGCTGTAGACAAAGACGAGTTCCCCAACTCTGCACCGTTTGAGTTCACTGTGATTCAAGGGAACAACAAGGGGAAATGGACAGTGGAGCATCTTAATGGTAAGATTACACTTACAGTATGGTTTGGCAAATTTCCAGCAAATCATTGTTAAATTCAACCCAAATTCAGTATTCAGCTCTAGTTTTTAACTCCAAAACGTTTGATTTTTAGAGACTTGCAAGCTCCAAAAACACTTAGCCAGGGGTGTTTTGCTCATAGAATACTTGCAAAAACAAATGGAAAGCACTTGACTTTTTTTTTTTTTTTTTTACTACATTCCACATAGGTGTTCTAGTTTCAGGGCACTGCTTTTGTGCATGTTTAATCACTGACAGGTTACTGAGACACTCGAATCAAATCAAATTTTCTTAGCCTCATCTCTCCTTTTCCTGCCCTAAAGGAAATGTC
This sequence comes from Heterobranchus longifilis, assembly GCA_028570985.1. Classification (NCBI taxonomy): domain Eukaryota; kingdom Metazoa; phylum Chordata; class Actinopteri; order Siluriformes; family Clariidae; genus Heterobranchus; species Heterobranchus longifilis. The sequence goes on from JAOVVB010091593.1 coordinate 13,198, forward strand.
TGTTGTGAAAAAGGTCCATCTTGGTTTTATCTTTATTACAAAACAAACAACTAAACCTATAACTCAGCATATTTGCAGCACATTTTAAAATGAGTCATCTTTCTTCAGAAACCACAGCCATTCTGCGAGACCAAGCCAACTTGTGGCCAGGTATCTACAAAGTGGAAGTGGAGGTCAAAGACCAGCAGGGAAAGTCATGTGCTGATGTTGAGATCATGGACGTACTTGTGTGTAGCTGCCTCGATGGCACTAAAACCTGTACGCCGCGCACTACAAAGACTACAGAGTTTGGAGCTTCAGGTATCCTGCTGCTGCTCCTGGGACTGCTGCTTCTGCTGTGTGAGTAGGGTTACTTATTTCCTTTCTCTGCTTGGTTGGTTATTTTAATAACAATCATTAACTTTCCTCTATAATGTTGCCTAAGCTGCCATGTTGTAGCATGCTTGGAGAGATTAATTTAAAAAGAATGGGTGGATCACCAACTTTTTTGTGGGAGGCAGATCATGACTAGCACATTTTCCCATGGTGTTAAACCCTCTGTTGAATGAAAGTAATTCACTGATTGATGGTTGGACTTGATTTGACCTGAACAGTATACATTTATAAGAATTTCAATTGACACATTGTGAAACTTGCATTTTTCAGTGCTGCCCCTTCTGCTGCTGTTCTGCCTGTGTGGAGGTGCAGCAGCTGCTGGAGATTTCAAGGCCATTCCATTTGATACGAAACAACAGCTCATCTCATATCACACTGAGGGACAGGGAGAAGACAAGGTACTTTGATTAGTATACTTAAACAATATTTAGATATGTCTAATTTTTTAAAATATGTCAACCAAATGTGCCTAAAATGTTGTATCTCTGCATCATTTTTCTCACAGGAAGTTCCTCTTTTACATGCACCAGTGGAAGCTGGTGGTGGCACAATCAATACCAAGAACATCGACACCTATGATGGAAAGGGGTACCTGGGAGGACTGACTGAATTAGGAGGTGCAGCAGGTGGAGGAGCAGCCTTTAATACTTCCACATTGACGGCCGAGAATCTGTACAACCAGTACAACCATTCCAGTGGGCAGGTAGGGATAGACTACTTAGCTGGTGGGATGATGACAGGACAAGAACATCTTTTCTCTCGATACGGTGCTGGGGTCTTTGATGGGATGGCTCTATCTGATCAGTTCCTGGAGGAGTATTATTCAAGTGTGAGTACATAAAACACCATGTTCAACATCCAAGTCGAATGATTTTTAACAAAAGCTTAGAATTTTAAGTTTGTTTTTCTAACAAGATATATTCTGGTTCTATTTATTTGCAGAAATCCAACCATGCTGCACAACAATCCCAGGAGAAGGACAGTATGATGGTCTATGACTATGAGGGTCAGGAGTCCCTGGCAGGTTCTGTAGGTTGCTGCAGCCTTCTCGAGAACGATAATGACCTTGCGTTCCTCGATGACCTCGGGCCTAAATTCAAAACCCTGGCTGAGATTTGTAAGGGGTCAACCTTAGTGACAGAGTCTGTGGATGCAGGGGTTTCTATCTGTCCACCCAGACCAGTGTCTCCTGTCTGGCCCTCCACCTCCACCCACACACATGTCCGTACTCACACAGAAACAGTCAGGGACAGGGACCACGTCAACATCAACACCCTCAACACCTCCAATGTAGCGTCGGGATCCTCCACCATCGTGCAGGAGGAGCGAATCACTGAGAGAGCCCAGGGTTCAGCCACCATTCCCATGGTACATGTCCAAGACAAGGTTGTGATTCCCAGTCAGACGCTGCTCATCCAACAGCCTACTATGTACTATGCTGCCACGCCCATGTATGTAGTCGAGCCCAAGCCCCAAATGGTGCTTGTGGCAGGGGGCACCCAGCAGGCAGTGGGTCAAGTTGGGCTAAGTCAGGGGTTAGTGCAGGTTGGTGGGATGCAGGTTGGTGGCCTGCAAGGTGGTCAGGGGCTGGTCCAGGTTGGTGGACTACAAGGTAGTCAGGGGCTGGTCCAGGTTGGTGGCCTACAAGGTAGTCACGGGCTGGTCCAGGTTGGTGGCCTACAAGGTAGTCAGAGGGTGATGCAGGTTGGTGGACTACAAGGTAGTCAGGGGCTGGTCCAGGTTGGTGGCCTACAAGGTAGTCAGAGGATGATGCAGGTTGGTGGACTACAAGGGTCTCAGGGTGTGGTTCTTGTAGATAGGAAAGTAGGAATGGGTGGAGTGACAGAACAGGTACCACAAGGCCTCTCACAGGGAACCCTCTCGAGGTCCACACAAGTGTTGGTGGTGGAGAACGGGTCCTCAGGTGGAGAGCGAGGTGCACACTTAGCACAGGGCTTCGTTCAGACAGGACATGGGTCTGCAGAGCCGGGTTTGGAGGTCAGAGGTCAGGGTTTGCAGATTCAAACTCAGAGTTTTTCAGCGGCTTCAGCTGGTTCTACAGGGTCAAATGAGGACTTTGCTCTGACAGCCACACCCAAATTGCAAGGGAGCCAGAGAGTGGTTGTGCAACATAAGAAGGTCTCAGTCACCGAGAGAAATGTTGAATCTAGTACAAGAGCATAAAGCAACCCTTTTGTTTACCATATCCAATAATGTCACACTTGTTTTGATAAGGGCTGGAATATTTTTCAGTATACTAAAATGTACTACAATATATGAATACATACATGTTCATACAGATAGATTGTGGTAAAACTAGTAAAAGGGTAGTTTAGTCTGCTGGACCAAAAGTGCAATACTGTATGTCCTCATCTAGTGATAACACTACTGCTCAAAGTAGAAAACATGGTATTGACTACATGACTATTGTGACCATAAAAGGCATTGGATTACCATACTCATACTGTGGAAAATGAGCATTCATTTCTTGTGACTGCGACCTGCTAAAATGAGGCTCTGCCAACATTAGTTGAAAGCGTATACTTCACAGTATTAGTGGAAAGTATAGTGCGACAAAGCAACAGAGGCATTTCATGACTTCTGTCGTTAAACCTAAGCTGAGGGGAAACCTTGGCAAGTGTGATTTCTCTCTTCCCAAGAATGACCAGTTTGACACCACATGACCGCCCTAAAAGCATTGCATTCATTTCAGTTACAAAACTAGCATGGCTTCAGGGCAGGAACAGCAGCCATAAACATAACACAACTAAACAAAAATTACAAACTTCTGACCTTATCTCCAAACCAAAGAGAAACTGGAAACAACAGAGTACAAATAAAAAGGTTACCTGCCCCTACATCTCCGATTGCAGCTATATGCAAGAGTCAGCTTACAAGGATAATTAGTTTTTAAAGACAAATATCTCAGCACCAGGCAAACAGTCATGTCATTGGTATGGATTAAGATCTTACTTGTTGCGATTCTAGATTAGAACAACACAGAGCATGGAGCTTATAAAATCCTAGTCTTCAGTCACTTGCCAAAAATCCTGTTAAAATTACTATAATTATACCGTATAGTCGTTACGCTTGAGAAGCACACTCACTTTGAGTGACTAAAGCAGAGGTAGAGCCACATTTCTGTAGCTACTATAATGTTGCAGTTATCCATATAGGCTTTCAACACTAGAATAAGTGCTGTATTTTCATACTGTGGTGTGATTCTAAAGATGCTTTGGTTGCATTATGTAATATTTTAGCCTTAGCCATGCCATACGTCGTTCTGCTGTCCTTTAGATTGTTAGTTATACTGTAACTAATGGGAGATGTTTTATGGTTGGCTACTGCTTGGAACATAGATAGATGCTGGTTGTACTGTAAACTGATGAAAGCACCTCTGCAGAAGAACCAAAGCCAAAGTGTCTGAATGATGTAGTGCACCAAGAAGGGAGTAGACTGTTTTTATTAGTAGACAACACACAGTAGTCATCACAGACTATAAACCAAATAAGAGAAGACACACACATTCTCAATGCTATTGTTGCACTCTTTTTTATTATTTCTACAGATTATTTGTGGGTTTCTAAATTGTATTTTTTCGAATAAGCCAAGTGTTAACAACAAAATAAGTGCTGTAAATATATTTTGTACCATAATTATAGAGGCTTTTAATATGTTGTTTTTGTGTGCGTGTGTGCGTGCGTGCGTGCGTGCATAAAAGGTGACATAATTTGGGTATGTGGATAGTTTAATCAAGGATGAGCTTGCCTAACTCTGAAAACATTTGGTAGAATGATGCTGTTTGATATTGTTGTTCTTTATATGTATATGTATGTATGTCTCTAGTTTCTAATATGCTGTATGAATATAACATATATTGCTTTAGAACAGTGCAGCACTAAAGCAGCGGTATTTGACATGATAATAAGGATGTTTAATTATTTTTTTTTAAGTTTTGCACCTCCAGTCATAATAAAATCAATTAGAAAGAAAAGCTGTTGTATTGACCCTTTTGTTCTGGTTTCAAATATGTGCTGTAACAAGTTAATGGGAAGGACAGAGACATATGTGTTTAGATAACATACACTCCTCATAGTTTAAAGAAACATTTTTACTGCTGTAATGTTTCATCTAGCTTTCAACAGGAAAGGCATCATTCAAATAAAAATATTTGTTTGCACTGAAAATCAGATGTAAACATCCTTCAACTGTATTGTAACATACTCTTTCTATAGGGTTTGATAAATTGATATGGTGTTTTGAAATACTAGATTTAAAATTGCTCATGTAACGTCGTTTCACTCACTCACAGTCAACTTTTCTCCTAAACAGGAAACTCTATAAAGGCGAATGTGGAGTTTGACAGGTCAAAAACATAAAGTCCATTCCTAACTTAGTATAAACCTACACATTTCTTTGTCAGTTAGAATATGTTTCATTCAGTGAGGTTTCAATTTGGCACCAAGCTTTTCTTCCAAGTAGACAATGGCATTCATACAGCATGTAGGACAGGACACAACTGGTTTCTTTGTAACTGACTGAAAAAGATCTAGTCCTGCTTAGTGCAATGAGGAGAAGAGAATGTAGAAAATCAGGTTTCCCTCATGGATAAGTACACAGGTCAGTTACAATGTAGGTCAAGTCTGAAACTGGCCAAAGAGTGGTTTTAAATTAGATGTGGCTGCGCAAAAGCCTAGTTTTCATCTTTCTAACCAGAGATGAGACTTAGCTCGGCATTTATTTTTTATTTTCTGCATTCAAGGATAAAGTCAGTAACACAGGCTTCTGAGTGCTGTGATGTTACCTGAAGTACAGAAGTCAAAGAACATGTTCTACTACTATCTCAGATGTCAAACAGCCAGTCATTCGGTCAACAGATCTGATGGTGCACAGGTGGAGATGATGTTTGTAAAAAGCACGAGAACTTGTATGTCTACTGCAGGTTTTACTGCAGTGTTTGTTCTAGTGAACACATGAGTACTGAAGAGTGAATGTGTCATAGAGGCTGCTCAGTTGTATAGTAGTAGTAGTAGCAGTAGTAGTATCGGAGCAGAAAAGAGAACATAGTTTCTTATCTTAAGGTGTGTTTCCTTGTGGGCAAATACAGAATCTCAGATACCGCAGGAATTCATTTTACATTGAGATGGGAAAAGTTAATAATGAATCTGGATGCACTAAGTATAGAAACTGGTTCTCACAATGCTTATTAAAGAATAAAAGAAGATTCAATCTGTTTGTCCAGACACTCACTTCTTTTTCAGAATAACCCCCTCTATTGTCTCTACTGTGCCATGGAAATCCAAAAATAAGCTGTATGGACATTTAAGTATGACTCAACAATTAAAATCGTTGCTTGTGTCAGTGCGAAATACGCAAAAATAGCATATGCATTTTCTTGCTGAAGGCTATACACATTTCTCCTTACATTAACATTGTTCAGTTTGTGTATATATATTTACATAATTCTTTTCATACACACCGTCCTCTGCAGAAACTTTCTGCAGCCATTCATTTTCAGTTTTAGACAGAGTTGTCAGTAGTCAGCATTCTAATATGATCTGAGATTTGAAAGACTTGTTGGGTTCGTTGAGTTCGTTTGACTGACGGTTTGTAACTGATCCAACCTGTAACTCTCAGTAATACCTTGCAAAGTAATTTGCTGTTTTGTTCCCTGTTCTTGTCTTTCTTCTGGAATCACTTGTTTGAAATCCACATTTGCTTTTGCTCCTCATTTCTCCAAAAGAGGAGGTGAAGAGTTAATAACATGATTAACTAGTATTTTAAAGTCCATACTACGCGATGAGCACTTTTTCCCTCTGGCTCGGGGCAAAAAATTGCAGCTCCACTCTGAGGATTTTTTTTCTCGGTTTTGCTCTTCTGGCCGTCAGTCATGTCAAAGCAGATGTTTCTCAAACGGAAAAATTCTTCCTTTGACAAACATAACTGGGGTGTGGCCAGAAGTGTAACATATTTGAAACTTAAAACCCTTAGAGAGTATTCAACAGCCAGTTTCTGTCCTGAAATGCAGCGTGTGCTCAAGTGTCTTGTCAGGAATCCCACTCATCATATCAGCAAGTTTCATCATGTCACATTCATGAAGTGCTTTATATTCTTTGACTGGCAGTGATTAGCATGTAGAATTCTGCTTTTACTTTATCTCATGTTCTGTAAACATTTATCTCTTTACTGTCGCTGGGATTTTCCCTGTTTACTTGGATATGTGTCAATCTGATGCCAATGTGCATAAAAACAAGATTCTTTTAAGTCAAGTTTTAAATCTTATGGCTACTCGACTTTATATATTGCAAAATGTATCTCATAAGAGGTTGCTGTTTATCATCTTAAGGGGACTCTATGCACAAATGAAAGGTATGTTTGGCCATAAGGTTTGGGAATTCTATATTTTCTATTACTGTCAACAAATCCCATGAAAATACCAAAAACTACAATGTCGTTGTCTGTCTTTAATTACTTTCTGACTTCCCTACCCTGTCTGTGGCCCATTCTTTCCTTTCGAAGATGTAAATCTTTAAAAACAGATCACGAATGTATTCTTTAATCTTTGGAAATTGCAAAAATAATTTCCTGCACTAGGACTGTGTATGTATGGCACAAAGGAATAATCTCCATCAGGCTTTGGCTACACATACGATACTTGATAGTACAGGTAGCATTAATTGTGTGTTGGTTTTAGGTTTTCATGGGATTTATTGACAAGAAACATGTAGAATATCATCAGACCTTAACAAAAGGACGTATCATGCATACCATATAGAGTTCTATGGTAAATTATATCACACATTACAACTAAAACAAGGACCCTCAAATAAAAACATGACATGAAGTATTGACAGGATTGGATCCTTTATTGGGGACATGAGAGAGTGAATGCATGTTGAAGTAAATGTTACAAAACTGTATTTAGGACCAGGCTGTACTTATTTTTGACACTGGCAAAGCATGACTTGGAAAACCAATTACTGTAGTACTTGCATATTTTTAGGTTCTAACACCACTCTTTGTCAGTACAAGCCATATCTATATGCAATAGAATTCTAGCTAAACAGCTATATTTCATCATGATCTGCACAATGCAATATGTAGTTAAACACCTCCAACTCTAGCGTACTTCTTATGATCGCACTGCGCTGTCCAACAACAATTACTATTTTGAGGGACTGTTTCACTCATAGTCAGTGTTTTACAATCAGTGGCGAACATCATGACGGACATCTTCCTCATCCTCTATTTCATCTTCTTCATATTCGCCCATCTCATCAGCGGTGGCGTCCTGGTACTGCTGGTACTCAGACACCAGGTCATTCATGTTGCTCTCGGCCTCGGTGAACTCCATCTCATCCATTCCCTCGCCGGTGTACCAGTGGAGGAAGGCCTTGCGGCGGAACATGGCAGTGAACTGCTCAGAGATCCTCCTGAACAGCTCCTGGATGGCCGTGCTGTTGCCAATGAAGGTGGCGGACATCTTGAGGCCACGGGGAGGGATGTCGCACACGGCGGTCTTGACGTTGTTGGGAATCCATTCGACAAAGTAGCTGCTGTTCTTGTTCTGCACGCTCAACATCTGCTCATCCACTTCCTTCATTGACATACGGCCGCGGAAGATGGCCGCCACGGTGAGGTAGCGTCCGTGACGAGGGTCGCAAGCCGCCATCATGTTCTTGGCGTCGAACATTTGCTGCGTGAGCTCGGGCACGGAGAGGGCGCGGTACTGCTGACTGCCCCTGCTTGTGAGGGGCGCGAAGCCCGGCATGAAGAAATGCAAGCGGGGGAAGGGCACCATGTTGACAGCCAGCTTACGGAGGTCAGCGTTGAGTTGGCCAGGGAAGCGGAGGCAGGTGGTCACCCCGCTCATGGTGGCTGACACCAGGTGGTTGAGGTCTCCGTAGGTAGGCGTGGTCAGCTTCAGGGTGCGGAAGCAAATATCGTACAGGGCTTCATTGTCAATGCTGAAGGTCTCATCTGTGTTCTCCACCAGCTGGTGGACAGAGAGGGTGGCGTTGTAGGGCTCCACCACCGTGTCGGACACCTTCGGGGAAGGCATGACGCTGAAGGTGTTCATGATGCGGTCGGGGTACTCCTCGCGGATCTTGCTGATGAGCAGTGTACCCATTCCTGAGCCAGTGCCTCCGCCCAGTGAGTGGGTGAGCTGAAAGCCCTGGAGGCAGTCGCAGTTCTCGGACTCCTTCCTCACCACGTCCAGTACCGAGTCCACCAGCTCCGCTCCCTCGGTGTAGTGACCCTTGGCCCAGTTATTTCCTGCTCCGCTTTGACCTGCATGACGGATGTAATGTTTAAAGACAAATCATGTTGGACAAATAATGGTGGATTGCCATGAAATTTGGTATCGACATCCATGTCCCCTTGAGAATTATTCCTAATAACTTAATAACAATAAATCATTTGGTGATCCACTGATTTCATGCAGCACTTTGTATTTAGTGCCAGTTAGGACATGTTACAATGCTACAGAACTACATGGTGACCACAGTAAACATCGAGTAAACATCAACATTAACATTGTCATTGTTAGCATGACATTTTTGCTCAAAGCACCATAAGTACAGACTGACAGAACATGGCTGTAGACTTTTAATGTTAACAACATGGCAGCCCTAATGTTCTTCTTAATGTCTTACTACTGATCTGAAAAGCATTAATAAATAATATAATAACCATTAATAAAACCATTTATTACAACATATTCATGACTATCTTTGTGAAGTATTCCTTTATAAACCTCTAATCATTAGTAAATGTACTTCAGTTCTTTAGCCAGATCTAGATGGTGGTATAATGCTATTCCTGGCGAGCTATAATTCTATACAAATTTATTGGCCCCTGTATCCTCAGCACTGCAGCATCATCTCTTAGTAGATTTCTTTTTCGCTGAGTCGCCACAAGAGCTGTCTCAGTCTGACTCAGCTGCACATGGACAATGCATCACACTACTGGCACATCGCTGAGCAGCTGCAGAAGCTTCGTGCTGGAAATATACATCGCTGTACAGTGCTCTCAGGTGAAGCTATGCACAGCTTGACAGGATATGACAGCAGCTGCTGACACACACACACACACACACACACACACACACACACAGGGTGAGTGGTGATATTGTGATTTATTGTCCACTCACCAAAGACAAAGTTGTCAGGCCTGAACAGCTGTCCAAACGGGCCGGAGCGAACCGAATCCATGGTTCCTGGCTCCAGGTCGACCAGAATGGCACGGGGGACGAATTTGCTGCCTTTGGATGAAAAAGAGCAGAGTATAGAGGGACCGATAGAGCGAATGGACGGGAGGGTGGAGTAAGATATCAACAGTCTCAGAGTGCATGAGGTCAGAACATTTGTAGTGAACCATGGGGAAAAAAGATTATTTTCTCCTTATTAAGTATACTGATCTAAAAGGATATTAATACAGCAGTGTGCCATCATGCAATCTGAGGTAAACAGCATTTTGTTTAAAGGATATTACAGCTTGTCCATCAAGCTGGATATATAAAGACTGTATGGTGCCTTCTATTGTTTTTTTTCTTGCACTTGACTTTGTTCCTCGCTCTTCATCTGTAACTCTTGTTGCAAGGTGCAGTGCTGCACTGCTTATTCTAGACCAGTGGGGCTTAAAAAATGCTGAGCTCTGCAGAGTGCCTTCAAACAAATATGCAATCTTCCCCCACCCGTACCTCTTTTTCCTCTTGTCTTGCCTGGGTGGGTCTTAATGCTGCTTGCTTCTGTAAACACATGCCAGTCTATTCTCTTAACTTTTATGGAGAAATGTATTCATGGGATGCTCAGTGAATACACATTCAATAGTGACGCACTAGGCAACAATCAATAATAACAAGATCAATAATGCTTGCTGATAGGAATAATGGTCGGCAGCATACGCTCTTTAGGCCTACACAGTGTGTGCCTCCTGCACAGACACAAGCAGAGCGACCACTGGGGCACTTTGGGCGACTGCCACAGGGCCCACGCTCAGCAGGGGCCCCTAAATAAGACCCATCCCTCTACTGAGCTACCTGCCATCAAGAAATGTAACAGCCACCACACTAATGGTTAAAACTTTAAGCCAGCACAAATATGACAATTACAAAACCACCAAGTTCTTTACTTTACAAACACTAACAAAAAGTAACATAAAACAACAAATTTGACAAACTACTAAGTCAAGCACGAGGCATAATGGGGAATGGGGGCAGTCACTACAATATTTTACTACAAAGCCTCGTTTTGATCAACTCCTGTTTGAAGTTTGTGGGTTTTTTTCATCTACAGTAGTAAAATGGAAAGAAAGTACAAATCAGGTACATTAAAACGGAAGGAGTGAGAGAGAGTAAGAAAAGTTAATTGTATCTTGTCTCTTCTTCTTCTTCTTCTTCTTCTTCTTCTTCTTCTTCAGATGATTGGTCTATGGAGGATGGTGGAATACACAAATGGACTCCACCAATCTACAGCAGGCTGAGCAGCAGGGACAACAACCGGTGAGTGAAACATCTATAAACTGTGGTAATGAAGAAATCATTGTTTAACTCCATGTTTACCACATCTCGACACCTGTCTGTCACTGTGGTGTTGTAGACTGTCTGCCTACTTTAATAGACCGCCGTGTCTATTTTATGTGTGAATCCGCTTTGTGGTGTTGTAGACCGCCGTGTCTATTTTATGTTATGTCGATGTGGAAGTTATTCCTGTGTAAGAAAGACATTGGCAGTGGACCTGGTGCTGTCTACCAGCGGTGTTGAACCTTTCATCAGTGGATGCATGTAGATCGGCGCTTGGTGTCCTCGGTGCTGAAACATTTGAACGCAACTGAAAACCTTTTTGTTCTTCAGAACAAAATTGTCTGACAGTGGCTTCACTGTGTTTTTTCTTAGACATCGGCTCAATAAGTGACAATTTGTGTCTGTGGTTAGGATCAGATATATCAGCTATTTTACAGTTGTGAATTTTAAAATAACTTTATCAGAAGGGCCCCTCGAGAATTCTCCGCCCCCTCTGTGCTGAGAGACTAGCTCCGCCCCTGCTGGCAATACAAAAAATGTTTGCAGCCTTCAATAGTGTGTGCAAATGCAGGTGTAGGCCCAGGACCGGCCCTAGCATTGTTGGAGCCCTAGGAAAAATCTGTTCCCCCCCAGACCCATCACAAACAACGATCTCTTTCTTCCCCTCTGGATGTGGCTGCGCCATGTCTAGTTGGTAACCCTAAATTTGTGAAAACTCTCCCAAGACTTGTTTCTAACGACCTATATTGACCTTAACCCTTCAAGGTCAACCATCTCATAAAACTTTGGCAAATGTTGGGTTACCATCTAGACACGATCATGCGGCTGCTGCTGTTTCAAAGTGTTGTACCTTTGCTTTAGTGTTCATTTCGGCAGCTATTGTCGTCTTTAGATGAAAATGCTTCAGTCACATTTTAGTTATTTTTATCTTTCATAGTTTTAGTTGACAAAAAGTCATCACATTTTAGTCGAAATGTTTTCTCTATTCATTTTGTCAGCTATTGATTTATAGTCCTGTGTCAAATGTCCTTTAGTCATCAGATTATATTGAACATTTCAATCACTAGTTGAGTTAAAACCAATCATTTTGTCAACAAAACAAAACAACAGTGGTGTGGGTATCAGGTTTCTCACTGTTCATAAAACAGATCAAGCTTGATCCCTTTTTGCTAAACCTATAGTGATATTGTAACTTCCAGAATATAACCTATTCTACATTAATATAACCATTATAATAGATCTTCTATGTTTGGATAACAAATGCTGAATCTTTTGGAAGTTATAATGATCGCTTGTTTGATCCCGTCTCATTTTTTTTTTACTACATGCCAGTAGGATAAAAGGGTTTTCACATGATAATAACACTCCCATTGTAAAAGCAATTTTTCAAGATTACCACCCCTGATGTTGAGACACAGAGACATGTCATTCAGTTGTCTTACTGATGTATCAGTGGCTACCTGTCGTTCATCCATGACCCACTGAAATATGTCATGTTACAAACTGTTGTTAACACCTCCTCCGTGAGTTTAGTAAGTTCTCTGGCAGAGGACTTTTATTTTGACAAAATTTGAACTCTGCAACAGAAATGGTGCCTACATTGGTATTTTTGCTGATTGTGATGTAATTTCTTGGAGTATCTTCAAAAGCTAAAAGGTTATGGAAGTCAATAAACCACAATGATAGAAATTGTATTGAAATTGTTTACTAAATAAATACAGAAAATATATTCATCCAAAGATTCCTAAGTGTAAAAACATGAATAAAATATTACTTGACACTCCATGTGTTAGTTGAACTATGTACTTTTTTTTTTTTTAGATATTCTCATTTTTATGAGCAGCATGCAAAGGCATTTTGCACTGCATGTAATGATGTAATCAAAGGCGTGTAACAGACAGAAACCTTAGCTTTCTGCAGCATGAATGATGAATGCTCTAGCTATGGTTTTTATTTTAGGTCGATTAAACAGGATCATGCAAACAATGATCCAGTCCGTTTTCATAGGGTTAAATACATTTCCGCCTTAAATTAATGCATAATAATTCACCACAATGCAGGAAATTAAGTGTTTGACGCTCAAAATTTCCACCCTATTTTCATATATGTCCCCTCCTATGTTGAAACGAAACCTACACCCTTGCACTGCTGTCTGACTTTATCAAACACACACTTTGTTTTAGCTGCAGCTATTTAAAGCTGTTAACATTAACACTGATATCTCTAGATACAATCCATTACCTCAAGTGTATGTTTTTGTTGTTGAATTTTTATTATTGCATTTAGAAGAGGAAGAAGAAGAAGATTTTTTTTAAATGATGACTCAATGATCCCAACATCACCCAAGAGGAAGCGTTACAAAACGGTGTTAGGGGTGATGAGATATTTGGGAAGGGAGAGTCTTTGCTTCTTCATCGGGAACTCCTGAAAAGAGACATGGCATATTTAATTTCCAAATGTCTGAACTCTTGTGAAATAAGTTGTTAGAATGAAAAAGCCGAGCTGAGGCCTGAAGCTGGATGTTTTTCTTTGTGAGGCGTTGGATCTCCTCTCTCCTCTCTCTTTTCTTTCTCCCACTGCTGTGCTTTCTTCTCCCAATTCTCGCAGAGTTCAGACAGTTCCTTTCTGGACTTCCTCACTCTGTCCGAGAGCTCTTTCTGGAAGCTCTCCCTTGTCTCTGAGAACTCCTGGTCCAAGAGATCCTTCTGGTGCTGGTCTCTTTGTGCCAGCTGCTTCCTGAAGCTCTCTTCTCTCTCTGTGAGTTCTCTGCGGTGGCTCTCCTGCTGTATTCTGAGTTTTTCCTTGAGAGCATCACACGTGAGTTTGCTCTCTCTCAGACCGGACTTCTTCATCTCCCTCTGGGCGTCCATAGTTTGTTGATAATCCTCCATCAGAGTGGAGAGAACGTCCTGAAGAGAGACGATCTCCTCGTTTGCTTTCTGGAGGTCGGTCTTTAACTTCAGGTTGTCCCCTCCGGTGACGGAGAGCTTCATCTGCATTGTCTGCTTCCTGAAGCTCTCTTCTTTCTCCGTGAGATCTTTGCGGTGGATCTCCTGCTGCTCTCTGAGTTTTTCTTTGAGAGCGTTGCAGGTCTGTTTGCTCTGTGTCAGAGAGGACTGGGTGGCGGTCAGCTCGCTCAAGGTGTCCAAATGAGCATTGGTGCAAGCTCGTCTCTTGGCGTTGGCCCTGTTGATCTGCTGATCTTTTACGACGAGGAGTTCCTCAAGCTCTCTGACCTTTTTCTGCCACATCTCGTTCACGCTCTTCAACCTGTTGGACTCTTTGCATTTGTCCACAGAGGCTCTCAGCTTCTCACTCTCCTCTTTCTGAGCGAGGAGGCTCTGTTAAAGGAAGGCACTTTACCTTACATTTTGCTTTGTTGGGACTTTCTTCTCGAAACATTACAACGTTTTTAAAGAAACATTTTTTAAGAACCAAATATTCCTATTGCATCACAGATAGGACACTGTAGTAAACTGTAGTCAATTTGTGAGGATATTCACGATTATCCCGATAATGGAAATTCACCACGATCAACTTATTGTGAGTGTT
>JAOVVB010091594.1:0-13325 GCA_028570985.1 Heterobranchus longifilis
GATGGAGATCGTTTTCACTTTAAACCGGTGTTTGAAAATGAAAACGTAGTAATGTAGATGCAACTTAAGTGCATGTGCTAAATTGAGGCCATCCCTTGCAAGTTTACAGGTGTTCAGTGTTTTCTCTGTGAGGCCCCCTGTGTCCCCAAGGTTAGGGTCACACCATCCCCAGACACTCACAACACAGGAATTGCTCTCTAATTTTGGTAGCTGTGAAAATTTGACAGGTGAGAGACCTATTTTGTGAGCTACAGAGATGAAATTGTGTGTGTGTGTGTGTGTGTGTGTGTGTGCGTGCGTGCGTGCGTGCGTGCGTGCGTGCGTGTGTGAGACTGTGTGTGAGACTGTGTGTGTGAGACTGTGTGTGAGACTGTGTGTGTGAGATTGTGTGTGAGACTGTGTGTGGCCTTTTGATGAATCTGCCTGTATGTATTGGAGCCCTCTGACCCTGTGTGGCCTGTTCTAGATCATTGCAGTTGTAAAGATGCCTCACCGCACAGCCCTCAGAGACAGCCAGGCTCTGTATTTTTCCTATCATGACATTTACTGTCTGGACCATCCTGTATCCTCGTGATCATTTTGGCTGTCTGTCTGTATGTTGTTTTTTTTTTTTTGTGTGGAAAAAAATCCTCAAGAAAATGTGTCTTTTTTTCTCTCAAGAGACCCACTTTTTTTTCCTTGTAAGCATATTTTCTCAGTCTTGGATACTTGAGTTTGCTATCATTGGGAAGGCAGATGTGTGTATGTGTGAGTAAATATCTGTTGCAATGATAGATTTATAGATAAACCCAACCCACCCAAATTTATTGAAGCCAGAAGATGAGAGCGCTGGTGCTCATAAATTTCCACACAACACTGAAAGAGTGCAGAGAGATCAAACCTGCATTCTCTGCATATATGCTGAATTCGAGCAGCCTTTTATCTGTGATAATTGAAGCAATGTTGATGCATCAACACACAGATGCATAGATTATAAGATTTGTCTAAATAACATCATACCTATAATTCATAGAAATATCAAAAAGTTAACCATTTCCTGTCTCTTCTCTCTTTTGTTTTGCAACCAGGTTTCATCGTGGAGACTACCACATCGACGTGTGCATTAACGACTACCTGGATGTCTACTGTCCTCACTATGAAGACACGGTGCCTGAGGAGCGGACGGAGCGCTATGTCCTCTACATGGTTAACTACGATGGCTACAGCACGTGCGATCACACCGCCAAGGGCTTCAAACGCTGGGAGTGCAACAGGCCGCACTCCCCGAACGGACCGCTCAAGTTTTCAGAGAAGTTCCAACTCTTCACTCCCTTCTCCCTGGGCTTTGAGTTCAGACCGGGCAGAGAATACTACTACATATGTGAGTCTCATGATTTCTTTGTACACAGCATTTACATGTCTTAGGCTCTGTCTACGTGTATCTGGATATTTTTGTAAACGGATATTTTCTTCTCCGTTTTGGCCTCTCATCCACATGTAAGTGGAGTTTTACGTCACTAAAATTGATCTTTTTTTAAAAGCCTTCTAAGGGGGAATATTTTCCAAAACTCCGGTTACTGCGTCCGTGTGGACGTGTATTTTGGGAAACAATGACATCATCTCCTCAGTTCGTGCATGCCCAGTGTTACTTTCTGTAATGAGCATGGGGCAGAAACAACAACGGCTACATGCTAACGGCTACCGGTAAGCGGTACGCTAAGCAGCAACTTCACCTCGTCGCCCGGTTTCGCCACAGCACCTTGGACCGTGTACCAGAAAGATAAAGAAATAACGAGCTTCTATTGTTTTACTGTTGTCCGATCTGTCTACCGCCAAAGCTAAAGCTAATGCTAATCCTCACTCTATGCTCAGATTCTTCTTCTCTGGTGTTTGACGTATCGTTGACGTAGCCTTTATCGCCACCTACTGGCCCGGCGGAGTCATTTGGAGTCATTTGTGTTCTCATGTGGACGGAGATATTTATCAAAGCAGAGGTCATGTGGATGGAATTTCTTTTTTTAAACAGAGTAGAAAATATCCAGATACATGTAGACAGGGCCTTAGTAAGGTGTTGGGCCTCCTCATTATTTTTCCTTTAATTTATCACCCGTCTGTAGATACAGAGTGCCGTAACAGTAGTAACATGTCATGGAGCTGCAGTGATTCTGATGAATCTCAATATTATTTCCATATCAATATTAGATGTGATATGTTTCCAAAAGCTGCACAAAAACCCCACCTGCATTCACAGAAACATACAAAGCCAAATAACCTAACTTGACATGAATTGCAAACCTAGATGGCCTTTTCCTGACCTAATGTTTTGCTTTTATTACAACAGAGCGATAGAGACACACACACACACTATTCCTAACCCATGTTTTCACAACTTCGCCACGGAGCTTTGAGAGTGGCATTACAGTGATCCTAGTAGACGCTTTCATGCTGTGCTTTCAGCCAGGCTTTTCACGCTGCTCTCATCGCTCATGGAGAACTCTTCCCTAAAATGGCAATGGAATTCACGGGAGAGTTAAATTGAGACAGTTTGAAAGTTATACCTCACTTCCCCTGCTGCACAATACTGTATCCCTCAAAAAGGAGTGCCCTCCTCTGTATTATGTTATGCTCTTATTCAGCTTGCGTTAGATGTTAAGTTGTCTGCTTCTTGGTGTAGAAACTGAGCCTAACTGAGTTCATCTGAAGTTGAAGCCCCTGGGAAATTAGGTTTTATCAAAGCAAGGTGATAGAGTGGAATTGAGCTGAGTTTGTCCTCCCACCACAGACTATACAGAGGAGTTACTGTCAGTAGGCACAGTCGCCGCCACTCGCTTAAAACACATTTGTCACAGGGATACACTGATATTACAAAATAGGAAGCATGGTTATGTTCTCAAATCGGTGGTATTAGTGCAATATCATGCAGTGTAATGCATTATTGCTTCAGCTGTTGAAGGAAAAAGTTTAAAGGCACTTTGCACTTTGTGGGCCAATGTATGAGAAAAACTATATAAATTCCTTCTCAGTGAGAGGATGTCAATTTTGACAGTTAACACCATCCTGCTAAACACTGCTGGTTATACTATACTTGTATTTGTATGTTTATCTGTGTAAATTTGGCCTGTGGTGTTAATGCAGCTCTAGGTGGCTGTCAAACCCCCGTGTCTTTGTGTTTTCTCCTTCTCTCAGAGACGGCATTGAAAGAGTCGGGAGCGTAGCTGAGCTGAGCTCCACACGCTCAGATCTGTTTTCTAAATTGGCACCTTTTTATGAAGCTGTTAACCTGACAGCCAGCCAAGACTTCTGTCCTTTATTCATTTCATGTGTTTCCCTCTCTCTCTCTCTCTCTCTCTCTCTCTCTCTCACTCTCCCTGCTCTGTCAGAGTTAGAGACTGGAGTTTAAAAAAAAACAAAAAGAGTGCCTCCCTAATGTTTGCTGTTGTTTTAGTGAATAGGTGTTTTCTCTCTCAAGCTAGTCCACAAAACAAATACCCTGAGATACTTTCCAGAGGCCTTTCAACAACCAGGTGTTTGGCAATTTGTCTGGTAAAAAGTAAGCAGATTTTCCTTTGCTTTTATAGCCAATTTGCATTGACAGTCATACTAAATGAGACGAGGGAAAAATGGAAGTCTCCGAAGTTGGGAGCGTAGATGGGGGTTAGCGAAGGGTTATACAATTCATCCACTCCCTCAAGTCTCTATTTCTAACATATATTTTTTTTTTCCATTTCTGTTGAGAGATGCTTGTCCTAAGGGCTGGATTAAATTACACTGCGACCGACAGGGTTTCCATGGAACACATCTATTCTGCTGTAGCACGCCATATTGGTTTAGTGGCCCGCGGCTTCATTGGCTATTGAATGATTCTAGCGTATAGCCTCTCTGGCTACTGTTGCGGATATTAAAGTCATCTACCATGAAGTCGTCTGACATGTGATTTCCCACTGCCATTGTGTCCGGCCTGAATGTCCGTAAGTAGCACGAGAGATGGCTGCTGATGGATTGGACAGTGTCTTTAGTGGACAGACTGTAAAGCTGAAGGAGGAAGATTGAGCGAGGTAGTTAGATTACTACACCTGCCATTTTATCTGCAACATCTGTTTCTATCACTACCATCATCATCATTATCATCATCATCATCACCACCACCAGGAGGGAGTCTTGCTCGTGCCCTAACAGCAGAAGCATACAGGACCTTTCGCATTGCATTGGGTTACATCATTTTTGTTATCCTTTAATCTTAATATTTCAGTGATAAATACAACTTTCTAACTGAGGGATAAGTAAACACGCTGCAACATTCGATCAAACAGGGACTTTTTCAAAAGAGTATAACCTAATTACTGTGATTTTCTCAGGGATTACATTTTGGCTTAACATGCTATTATTATACATATTCAGGAGTTAAGATGGTGAAAAATAATAAATTAAAAACATTGGCTCAGACTTCATTATCTTTTTATCTCTAATCTTTTTTTAAAGAGCAAAACTGAATGAAGCAGGCCTGTTTGGCATCAGCTGCAACAACTTCTGGTCATTTGAGCTTTTCAAGTTATATTTCCCTGGTGTACTGCATCCGTGCAGTTTATTTACTTAACACCAAACTTGGTCCAACTGCTGATCAAATTTTTGTTTTCAATTTTCATCCACTCTCCCAATAACTCAATAAATAAATAAATAAATAAATAAATTAGATGGTGACACCACAGAGCATTTCTATGTTTCAGCTTATTCAGTTCTTTTGACTTATGTGTTTTTTCACATTTCATATCATTGCTTACATAATCCAGTAGAAACAGAGGAACATCGCCGTCCCACTTGAGTCAGTTTTCCCGCCGCCTGTTGAATTCCAATATTTGCTCAGATGTTGGCCCTTGTTTGGTCTGTCAGCACACCTCGGTCAGAGCTTACAATATTTAGCCAGGAAACAGTGTTTGTGTCCAGGAACAACACACCTGACAGGATTACATGCATGTTATTTCTGTAGCAAAAATATGTTGGGCAGTGGCTGTGCTGTAAACCACGTCATAACTTGAACTAAGCCTTGCACTTGCACTTCTGCGGTGAGGCTTATAGAAGTGAAGATATCACTTGGATTAATTGAAATGAGAATATTTTAGATTAATGCTCTTTAAGGCTTACAAAGTAGGAGAGTCAAATGTCCTTTATGGCCTTGCCTGCTCTGGTGCACAACCTGAATTTATCCAATTTTTTCCACAGGGATCATTCAATATTCATCTTATCATCTCCTATCATGCATAGAAATGTTCAAGTACCTAAGGCCAAATGTCTAAATAATGAATCTCAAACCATAATTAGTGACTGATTACTTTCATTTTAAAATATTTAGTTAACTTCTTTTCTTTTATTGATATAAGTCAAATTCTAAAATCGATCAGTGTGGACGTTACACCACAAACTGTGCCTACAACTCGCCTCCACATAACAAAGATATTTCTACTGTATAAGATATGTAGATATCTGCAGTTCAGCAACACACAGTGGTCAGACTTTGCCCTTGTATCCCATTTTTCCTACATTGTGTGAATGCATAGTGTAACGTAGCTACACCCACTGAAGCTAAACTGCACTAAACAGAGATGTCAGTGTGTCCCGAGGCAGAGGCCACTATCCAGGAGCACACGAGGCAGAGGTTAGCAATAGTTAACTGCAAATGGACTCATGCACTTCAGACGTAACAGTACATAATCTTTCTTTGGTTTTATAGCACGGCTGTAGAAGTGCAGTACTAATGAAGATAGAATATTTATTCACAATCAATATTTCACTTTTTTACTCAAGTATTGATTCCGAGTAATGTTTAACTACACACAGAACAGCAGAGGTCTTATATATAAACAATGCTCGTATACACAGTGTCAGAATATTAATCTTTTCCTCATCTCTAATAACTTTCTGTAGCCAAATGACCTGAGGGAATGGCGGCTGAAAAATCTGCCCTCAGTGATGTGATTGATTAGCTTTCTTGTTTGTAGATGAAAATTAAGCTGTCAAATCATATTCCTGCAGAGAAAATGCCCGTTAATGGTGTTTTCGCCCTATGAGTTCGATGCGGGTCGAGAGTTGATTTGTTGCATCTCTGATAAAATTAGAGAGAGGAGACAGGGTTCTGCTGTCATCTGCTTCAACAACAGAAACAGCTTAATCAACGCGAGCAGGACGGAGGGAATTTACTCAAATGGAGGTCATAATTCTTCATTTTTGTTAGTGCCAGCCTCTCCTCTCTGGCAGGTAATTGAACACAAGACGAACGCTGGAGTCAGTCAGGAGGCTGATCTTTGTGGAGACAACACCCAGCTGTTTTTTCTCTACAGTCCAACACAAGACAGAGAGAAATAATGAACATAGAAATACATTAAAGATGTAAAATATACCAGACTCAGGGAGATGCAGAGTAATTTAATGCTGGCCACATATGCAAGCAATTCAGCAAAATGCAGTATTATGTAGCAGTGAGTTACAGCTCCAAAGCGTCTGCCTCTGTGACAGACAGACGGGATAAGCGGACAGTGGAAGCACTTCTCGGGTCAGAGTTCACAGTGCATTCATGGTTTAAGTGAAACCCATCTCGCAGAATGCTGATGCAAGCAGGTTTGTATAATATGGACACAATCCACAATCTCGTATTTGAGTGATTTTAATCTGAAAAGGGCAGCAATCCAATATCAGTGGCAGCTCACTGCAAGAGATGAGTGAGCCAAGTTATGGTGTTTTTAGGCGTGTAAGATGTGTGGCAAATAGGAAAACCACTTGGTGTGATCATGCAGAGGCAGATTGTCGACAGAACAGATGTCATTTTCTTGCAGTCTGATTTGTTCACCTACATGGGCTGGTGCTGCTTCTCACAGAAAACACAATCAATAACACCTTCTGCGTCTCTCTTTTGGATGAAGTTATTTTATAGATATTTACAGTGCGAGAAAGAAGGATATTACAGTAACACAGAGACTTTAGGAGAGTCTGTGGCTGATATGAAATGAACACTTGCTAAATGGCCAACAAAACCCAGAGGGTGGGCGATGATTCTGCATGTTAGATTACAAAATGAAAACCATTTTGGTGAGGCTTCAATCACTCTGCGGGTGCCCATATGCCAATATGCAAAATGCAACACAAGACTAAGACTGATCATAAATACCACACGAGAAAACCTTTTGATATTCATGAGGCTTTTTCACAAGATCTCATAAGGTCTTTTTCAACTTTACGGGACTGCTACATGCACACACAAAGCTCAAACAGATTCTCCCAGACATGGACTGTAGCTGTCGTCTGATTTGATCATAAATCCTGCGCTGCACCATGTTCCTTCAAGCTGCTCTCGAGAGAAGAAAGGAGTAGAGATCATAGAGCAGGCGGCAGCAGCAGCAGCAGGAAAATGTCATTAATGAACAAATGAAATAGAGGCAGGGGACAGTGTATGCAGTCTGTATTTTGTTATAGCTATGGGAGGTCTGCTAATAATGATAAAGAGCCGGTGCTGTTCCATTTGTGGTAGAGGGAGGGAACATGCATATGGGCACCATCATAACTCAGCCTTTTCATTCATTCACATGAAAAATCAACCCTGTCATCAGGATTCAGAAATGATCCGACAACATGGAGTAATGTGACAGGAAGACGCACACGCACGGATACACATGCACTCCTGTATAATATGCATAAAAGCCACACAGATGCATAGTGTCTGGAATGCATCATTATAATCTTGATAGATGTATAGACATTCCACCACCTCCGCCTCCCCTGGTTACTACATCATTTCTTGTCTGCCCTTTTTAATCCCATCTCTCTCTTGGGATTTTAGGGCAGTACGACCAAACTAACCCTCCCTGTGTCTCTGTTGCACCAGCTTTTTGCCCTTCAGGTTGTATGTTACAGACACATGCATGCTGGACATGTACAGACTGGTGACAAATTAAAGGACAACCCAGAATAAAGCGTAACAAATGCAGGTGCTCCATGTGCAGTGGTTTTAAAAGTCACAAGGTGTCAACCCAAGAGCGATTTTTTTATTGGAGATTTTGGATCGACGTGTTCAACATCACTCTTCACAACCATCAACAAAACATCAAATGAGGGAATATCATTTGGAAAAAAAAAAAGTTTTTCCATCCCTCTAGTAAAGCTGAATGATTTGGGGGAAAAAAATCGAATTGCGATTATTTTGACTGATATTGCAATTGTGATATATTTCACGATATTGGAGGGAATGATCATTTGCATCATTATTCTCATTTTCATTGAAAAAGGTATTAAAGATGTTGGTGTGATCTGTACCAAGCAGATTTTTTCTTAAGTCTGTAGAATGCGATTTGGAGGCATCTCTGCAGCTTTTGACACGTTTCACCTTTAACAAATACAATATTGCACCTGCGATTTAGATATTGCACCAGCTCATATTGTGATTTCGATAACATTCTGATTGATTGTTCAGCCCTATAGTAGCGGTCACAACACCTGTAGAATCAAGTTAAGCTGCATTGAAACTATTCTGGCAGCTCGTGACCTAACACCTTGCTAAGACACTTTATTTTGAAATTTCTTAAATTTGTCACCACTCTGAATATGCATATCAAACAACACATTAAAAAATAGTAACAAATCAATCAGTCCGGCCTACTGGCTCCAATAGAATAAACAGTTAAAGGCCGTGTTATGACAAGCTCAATGAAGTTTCAAGAGTCCCGTCTCAAAAATAAACTGAAAACAGTCAACCAGCCAGTTAGCTCATTGGCCAGACTTTGCTAATAATAGACCATGAGCTAAGTCACAGCACACTTGTTGACAGGCCAGAGAAAGCAAGGCGAGAGAGAAAAGTCTCTAATCAAGTTACTTTGAGTTTGACCGCCAATAAAGTAGTCATCACTTTGTCTGTCGAGCCACAGAATGGCTGTGAAACGCCAAAGAGATCAGAGGAAAAGTATGGCGGACGAGAGCTGTGATTCAGAGGGCACGAGGTTCCTCTCAGCCTGATATGATTCATGCCTCTAACAGCCGTCTTCAGGAGCTGATTGTGATTCACTATCACAAAGGCAAGGACATTTTATCCTTGGCCATTAAAACATATATTATAAACCCAGTGCATTAGTCATTATGTTTAATTGGTTATTGTTCATTTATTCATTCTTTTTCATTCTTCCTCTATTGCAATACACGCATCCACGCACAGTTTTTCTCATTTATTCAGTGGGTGGATACTCAGGCCATAACAATAATATTATGATTCTATGGGATACACTAAGTGCAGTAATGAAACATTATTATGTGATTTGTTATTGTGTGGCTGCTTTTAAAAAAGCCCCCCCCCCTTTATATTAATAAATCGCCAAGTTTATTGTAATTTGAGTGTGAAGACATGAATGAGCTGATGAAATTCAAGGGTTTTCAGACTTTCCGTCGCTTTTCATTTTCAAGAAGATTAATTTGTTAGATTGTCATTATGTGATCTTTCACAAAATGATGATGCTTGATGTAGATTGACATAAAAGCGAAGGGAAATAATTATATCCTCACGCTGTTGCATTGATATACAATGGTGTGAGGTTGAAATGTTTAATTAGGCATTATCGATTTTAACTCACCATTTCCCTCTCCACTCACTGCTCTCTCTCCCCCTCCCCCCTGGTTTCTCTCACTCTTTTCCTCATTGCTTGTGACCTCGTCACCTCGGAGCAAGCGCGGCATGAGGAATGACTTTGGTTCACTTTTGGCGGAGGTTGAAAGATGCAAGGAAAGAGCAAAAGGCCAGCTATCACCGGGGGGGAGAGTTTATGTTCCCTCTGCTGCCTGAAACCAAGTCCTCCTCTTTCACTGCTCCCTCATTCCCTCCTATTGTGTGTCCGCCGTAGCAGCATCTGGTTAATGGGCCTGTGGCTAGTCTCTTCCATCTTTCTGCACGTGCACATTTTGTGTGTGCATACAAACACACATACATATAGTTTGTACATATAGTTTGTTACATTTGTATTGTGAGCATTGCAGTTTTGAATCTTTTTCATTATATATTTTCCTTCTTTCTAAGATGTCTTTGTAACTGGTTGAATGTAAGAAGGACATTTCGTGAAAGACATTCAGTAATTTCAATTGTCTATACTTCTATATTCATCTCACATGGGTTTATACTGTACTGTACATGTGTGCTATTGTAGGCATTAAATAGATTATTTTGGACACTGTAGCAGTTACAGTTACCTATTGGAGGGGTCATATAAATATTCTCTCTCTCTCTCTCTCTTTCTCTCTCTGAAACTCCCTCTAGTCTCTTAAATTCAAGGTTTTCTTCCTCGTGTTTGGTTTAACATTGTCCTCCTCTGACTGATTCCACACCCTGAAACCGAAGGACAAGCATTAATGAATCCCAGCAGTGATTTCTGTATACGGAATAGAAGAAATGTATTCTGGCTGCAGACTGTCTAATTAGCTAGATGGAGACGTGGGTGGAAGATGGCACAAAGAAAGTAACACTGCGTGTGTGTGTGTTTTCGTCAATGTGTGTCCTCTCTCTTGGACACCTGTTTATGTAAACTCTCCTGGACTCCTGGACATAAACCCTGACGGGTTTGCACGGTGCAAGCCACATGAGTAATCTCAGAGAATCAAAGACAAGGCCAGCAGCCTTTTTTTCAGAGAGCTGGCAGAATTAGCTCGCTCGGAATGCTCAGCGCTGGACACAACATTACAGGGCATTCTGTTTAACCCACCCCATCCTAACAAATAAGCAGGGATCAAAGGATTAGAGCACCATTATTAAAGCCAGCTGGAGACCTGACGCCGACTAGAGGCATGCTAACATGATGCTATTAATGTTACATGTTCACAAGATGGCATACAAGAGTCTATGCAATGCTTGGCTTGTTTGATGAAAAATTCTGTTTTATATAAAATGTTAACAGTTTGTTGTCACATAGTCTGGATTACTATGTGAACCATGCCTGGATAAAGCTTTAGCAATGGCAGCAGCCTCAGAGTTATCAACCTACACACTGAAAATGAAAGTACTGAAGATTTGGATCGTGCAATAAGGCAGGCCTGCTCTGTTCTTTCAGTGAATGATTGTAAAGAATAATGTTCTTAACATTTTCGTGTAGGTGTTGCACCTCCTGACACTATTTTGCAGAGGCGCCGCCGGGGCGTGGCGCCGCCCAGGACGATTGTGATTGGTTTAAGCAAATGCAAACAGGCCAGGCAGTTTGTTTTTCACTATCCAGGAGTGAAAGCACAGTCAATCCAGACTTTCCCCCAGTGTGGACACAGCGCTGCGGAGATAGGTCAAGACTAGTTGTCACAGTATGTTTCGATTTATGGACATTTAGGACGAGAAGTTTGAATGGATTGTTGACTGATGTGTAGTGGACCACTACATAGTTGTCAAAAGAGGGAACTTGAAACGTTCACTCTACAAATTATTTTAAACCATTCATGCCATATCAGTCCGTTCTCCCAACTCATCACATACGGACGTCAGGACCCCACTTTTTAACGCAGTGGGTAGCCCTGCGTATCAAACTATGACGTTCCACGTTTAAACACGTGGATCACGTGGTTAATGTTGGGAATACAAACAAAACTACTTGGTTAAGTTTAGGAAAAAAGATCACAGTAGTTAAGTAGTCGACATATGTCATCGTTGACTTTTGGTTTCACACGGGACAGGAACAGCGGCCTCCTGGGTCAAAGTTTGTTGAAACCATCCACTACCCCTCCCGCCAGCCCTAAACAAACTTTTCCAGTCTTAATACTACATCACCTGACTTCCAGAGAACTTGCTCTCAGTGTCCAATATTGTCTCGGATGGGTTTACGTTGAGTTAGTCGAATGATGACATGAGATTGATCTGGCCATATTGCTTGCTAATCTGCAATATTGCATTAGGCCTTGTCGTCATGGTGATACTGCCACATCTTGGCAACGATTCACCGACTATGAGAAGACCCCACACCTGATTTAATGTTAAAAACAAAACAAACAAAGCTTCTTCCAGCAGTTTGATTGACTCACCCTGCAGTGTTCTTTTACAGCTGAGCCATTACGCCTCCTAAATGATGGATAAGAAATCAATATCCTACCTTGGTATTATCTGGTGTATTTAGTCAGCGTAAACTTTGCTTTTAGCTTCCCATCACTACAGACACATGGTTTTATGTCCTCATGTCTGGAACGTGCTGTTGAATCTTTCATTGAAAGGCAACGGAAATGTGTTTTCCAGATAACATTACAGTTGCAATAAAGCTTGGCTTGGGCTGTGATTGAAACAATACTGTGCCTAAGCCGCACTGAGCCCACCTGTTTGTTCTTCCGTAATTGGATTCTGCTTCATTCCATTTGCCTTAATGCTGATGCATAATGCAGTGTACTGAGGGGACCAGCCATTACCAGCCAGGGGACAAGGCTTGGAGGAGTAACCCGACCTCGCCCCCCGCCATCCTTCCCCTCCCGTCTCTGGGACATCTTTTCAGGGCCTCTGTCCTTCAAAGCAGCACTTGCTCAGGCTGGATGGATTGATGGTTGAGGCTGCTGGCCTGATGGGAACCAGAATAGCAGGTGTTGATGTTACGGCCTACAAGAACAATAAGCTGGCCCTCAGCAGCATGTTAATCCAAAATAAACAGGCACTGGCGCGGACGGTTTGGGCCCGGGGTGGAGGGATCCTCATCAAACACGCGAATATGAAGCTTCTACCAAGAAAGGAATGTAGAGCCAAAGCTTAATCTTTCCTTTGTTGTCAAGAATGTACAGCAACACACCTCAGTCATCTGCATGCCAACACGATGGCCACATCCAAACTCAGTGGAGCTAATTTAGTGCACGTTTCTCACATTAGCATCGTTGTCATACACTGTATTTCTAAAAAGCATACTACATAAGAGTTTTTAGCTTTATACTTGCTCAAGGAAACAGAAATATTTCACTGTAACTAATTGGTGAAAGCTAATGTGATCACGGTGATCACAGTCGTGATATGTTCACTCTTGACCCTGATGTCCGTGATTCTTCTCGTGTAGGAGGTGGATATCGTGTTATGGCGAAATCTATAAACATCACAACAGCGTCACTGACTGTCGTCATGACAGTCTCCCACATGCTTCTTGCCATTTTCATCGGGGCCATACTTCTCTCATGATCGGCTGCCTTGGCTAAGTGGCTGGTGTCGATGGCTGTGACTCAGATCTGCCCACAACAATGATGAAGATAAGACATCTGGAAACGGTGTGTGTGTGTGTGTGTGTGTGTGTGTGTGTGTGTGTGTGTCTGTGTGTGTGTGTGTGTGTGTGTGTCTGTGTGTCTGTGTGTGTGTGTGTGTGTGTGTGTGTGTGTGTGTGTGTGTG
>JAOVVB010091604.1:0-13325 GCA_028570985.1 Heterobranchus longifilis
ATTGGTTACGGGGGAGGGGAGGGGGGGGGTGGGGGGGGGGGATGGACTGAGGCAGTAAATGGGAAGAAAAATAAAATCATCAAATCGAGTAGTTGGCACTTAAATGCTAATGGGAGTTGCCAGTGAAATTAACAGGTTCCCCCCTGGGTAAATGTCTAATCAGTGGTCCCCACTTAGTCCAGTGAGGGAAAGGCAGGTTAACACAGTAAAACACAGCTTTGGCAAGCGACCGCCTGGAAGTTTCATCAGAGGTTTTCAGTTTGATAAATGTGGCTGTGGACATGACTGGCAAGGTGGAATAAGAAAAAGAATACTATCGCCGTTTTCTCATATGAATATATGAATATATTCGGTCTGGACCTTGTCTGTAGTTGCCCTACATGTAGCACACAACAAGAGATTGTCTGTTTTGTTTAGGCGAGAGGTGACATCTGGGTAGAGCGCGCAGGAGGCAGGACATGACGCGGCTCATAATTTGGTCATAAACAACCGAGTCTCTTGAGGTTCCTTTAATTGATGATTTCGGCGGAACAGAAGTTCACCAATCTTGTCGTCTCTCCAGTTAGACATTTTTGTTGGCATCTTCGTGTAAATGACCCTTCTTCTTCACTCTCGGATGTTTGTTTTCTTCTAGGGTTCACGCCGGCCGCACGATAGAAAACACGCTCACTCGCTTGTTGTGAGTTACTCTCAGGACAATGACCGGCTCTGTTCACACATGGGCTCAGTCGGACATGACTTTGTTCCAGGGAGCTAAACGTCCGTTTAATGTCCGGTCCGACTGATTCGGACATTTGCTTTCTCACATGCAGCTCCTCCAGGTAAATGTGTAGATAAGCTCAGGGTTGCAGTGCACGTGTGGAAGGGGTTTATTTGAGCTGCAAACCACATGCAAACACAGACCCACATTTGCTGTGTGGGCAATAGCTGCTTGAAAGCCACCTGCAGTTCCATATTTACCACAGCCTGGGCAAACAGCAGTGAGCGAAGCCTCCACAGACACCTGCTGTTAGCCGGTACATGATGCTGTCTGTATTTTACAGGGATATTGTGTGATCATGTTTCCTGAGACAAAACTGTGTACTTCCTGAGCACATAGTGCTTGGAGGTGTTGTTGAAGAGAGAAAAAAAAAAGTGCAAATGAAGTTGGAACGCATCCAAGCTGTATAAATAGGCTTTTATTGTATTATGGTTTGAGATCTAGCTCTCGGCCTTAATCTTTCTTTACCGCCACACGGAGCAGTTTTATTTTTTCACCAGCGATCATTTTCTGATATTAAGTCAATTACATCTCAAATGATACGCCCTTTTATAGAACTGGAGCAGGAAGTTGAGTCACGCACAAACAGCTGCACTACACAATGCTTGAGGCATGGCTTGCTTCATATTGTACGACTCTTGAAGGGTCAGTATACACAAATTACATGTTGACAGTTTGGGTTTTATTTGGCCAAGTTTAAAGAT
Organism: Heterobranchus longifilis; assembly: GCA_028570985.1. NCBI lineage: Eukaryota > Metazoa > Chordata > Actinopteri > Siluriformes > Clariidae > Heterobranchus > Heterobranchus longifilis. Next base: position 1,465 of record JAOVVB010091604.1, read on the forward strand.
ATCTGTCTCTGAGATGTGTGCATCAGAAAGTAGAATTTTATACTGAAAGAATACTTTTAAGAATAAAAAATAATTCAACAGCAACACAACCATAAACACCTTTCTGTGAACAGTTTTCACAGGAGCTACTTTTCTTTTCTTTTTTTTTTTTACCAAAGAAATAAAGTAAACAGTTCAGTGCGATGTCTGTGGATTGTTTAGACAAACAACATTTAATTCAGCCCAATTGGTTTGTGGTGGCTTCCAAAATTTCAGAGACGGATATCTCAAATCCTTGCCAAATAAAATCTAATTATCTGCATGGCTGGATATGCGTAAGGGTCATTGAGAAAACTAATTGTTTTAATTCAGCAACCGAACAATACTTTGACATTTTGGGAAATGTACTTATTCACTTTCTTACTGAGAGTTAGATGAGAAGATTAATAACACGCTCATATCAGGATGGTAAATATGAAGCTGGAGCTGGGAGATGGTTAGCTTAGCTTTGCAGAAAGACGGGAAATGGTGGGAAACAGGAAGTCAGCCTTTGTCCAAAGGTAACATCATCCACCTCTAAAGCTCACTAATTAACAGGTTATAATTTGTTTATTAAATCTGCACAAAAATCAAAGTGAAAAAGCACTAGGTTAGCATTGCCTGACTTGAGTTTCTCATGCAACTCTAAGCTAATAAGTGTATATTTCCATAAATGTCAAACTATTTCTTCTATTGGGCCATCTGATTGCATAGATTGCATGTGAGTGGGTGTGCTCCTTTTGCTGCAGCCGGAGCACAATCCGTCAAGAAGTGCTGACGAGCGGCGAGGGCGGAGCATAGCTCTTAAATGGAGGGGAAAACCTTTGCCGGCAGGAGGAGGCGTCACCTTAAACAAGGCAGGGATCTGTCAGCGATCAGTGTTTATTGTGTCCTTAATAGTTGACGAGATAATGATGCCACAGAGAAAAAAAATGATACCAGCAATCAATCACCTGCTGGCTGCTCTGTTATAAGTTTATTTTATGGTATTCACTCATTGAGTTGTAATAGCCGTGTTGTGTTTGTATCAGCCATGTGTTCAAAGTAGGCGTGCACGCCACTTGAATTGAGTGGAGCATCCGAGGTGTGAGCTGGCTGAGACGCCTTTGTAATGCACACCAAGGGTAGTAACAAACTAAAAGACAAGTAAAAGGTGTCACACACTCTGGCTCCTCGTGCATTTTTCTTATTTATTTGATGACTTTTTTTGGCCCTCAGGCCTTTTTCAAGATCCAGGTTGTGGCCTATAAAACTTGTCAGTGTGCACAGTTTCTTTCTTTGTTGTCTGATCTTGAAGAAGGCCCGAGGGCCGAAACAACGTCAAATAAATAAGATCAATGCATATGGAGCGTGGAGTGTGCAACACCCTTTTCTTGCCGTGCAGACTCCGCCTACCTGGCGCACCACAGGCGTATTCCGTTGTGGTAATGTGTGTTTAGTGTTGTATGTTCAAAGCATTTTGTGGGCGTTTTTTTGCTCCTGTCACATTTTTTCTCACTGTTGGCTCATTTTTCACTGCAATATAAAGTCCTACACCTGTATGGAAACAGCAATCATGGCTGGAAGAGAAAACTACTTCTAAACTACTACTACTATGAAAAAATGTCTCTTGTGCAGTATAACACAGTTATAATAACTGTTGGTCTCAGCCAAGTCATTCATGGCTTCCCAGTTGCACTGAGGAGCACAAAATTATAAAGGAGATCTGTAAAGTGATTTTGATGAAATATCACTATTATAAGCTTATATTTCATTACTTTTTCTAATGGAAGTGTAGGATTCAAAACTAGTGACAGAGTGTAAACCTTGAGATGACGCGTGTTCCAAGGTGAAGGTGAAAACAAACAGGCTTTATTGATCCATATCATGCAGGTAGATGAAACAAAAAGTTCATGAAAGTTCATAAAAGTTCACAATATTGCCATGACACGCCATAACAGTCAGAAAACTGTGCAGCTCCACTCTGTCCCAGCTGATTCTGAGCACACCATGCTTAAGTGTCATCAATCGGTGTGTGTATTTCTGCAGAAACAAATAAATAAATAAATATTGTCATAATGCTCAACATAGAAACATGCCTATGAGTAATATTAACACGTACGTAATAATAAATGAATAATATATTTAACTGCAAATTTGGCTCATGCAGGAAGCATTTGTCAAACATGATGCCATGTCTGTTTTTTATAGTTTCTGGCTATGATAACTGGTGTAAAGAAAACATGCTTTTCAAACCCGCTGGCAGGTTTTTGGGGCTGCAGATGGTTAACCACACACCTACTCTACTCTGCAGTCTTGTGTTGCTGATGGTTAATGTACTTGCGCTTTTAACTGCATTAATAATGAAACGCTTCTCTCTGTCTGTTCTCTCCAGAGATGGCAAGCTGGGTGTCCCTCCTCCTCTTCCTCTTCTGCCAGTCAGTCTCACGAGCCCAGGAGTTCCCCTCCGAGACCCCCATCAACAATGTGGTCCAAGACCCCCAGACCGGTCGGATCTACCTGGGGGCGGTCAACAACATCTTCCAGCTGGGGCCGTCGCTCCGGCTGGAGGCTCGCGCCGAGACGGGCCCCAAGGAGGACGCCCGGACCTGTACGCCTCCCGCTTCTGCCTGCCAGGACACGAAGCCCATGCCCAACCTCAACAAGCTCCTGCTGGTCCATCCGTCCAACGGGTCGCTCATAGTCTGCGGCAGCCGCTACCGAGGCATCTGCTCCCTCCTCAACCTCACCAACGTGGAGGAGCAGCTGTATTACAGTGACAATAAAGGAGAGAGGACTTACGTGGCGAGCATAGAGGATAACGTGAACGTGGTGGGCGTCATGTCCACCTACTCGAGGGACGGGCAGTCCTTCAGCGTGTTTCTCGTTGGGAAGGGCTACGGAAGCCTGGACAGCACAAAACTCATCAGCACGCGAATCCTTCAGGACTTCCGCGACTGGGTGGTGTTTGAGAGCATCATCGAGGCTTCTACGGTGCAGACGACGCCGTTTGTTCCCAAGTACCTGCACGACTTCCGCCTTGCCTTCAAAGAGGATGGTTTTGTTTATTTCCTCTTTTCGAGGACACTCGACGGTACGGATAATAAAAACCTGACCTTTGTGTCTCGTCTCTGCGAAGACGACCACCACTACTACTCCCACACGTAGCTCCAGTTAAACTGCGGCCTGTACAACCAATACAACAAAGTCCAAGCCGCGTACGTGGCCTCTCCAGGAAAAGAGCTGGCGCGGGTCCTGACCGAAACAGGTATGTTTGGGAAGGTCGTCTCCTGGAGCAAAGTTCTGTTCATGGTGGCGAGTCCAGATGACGACGCCAGCGACTCCGCTCTCTGCATGTACCCGCTCAACTCCATCAACGAGCGGCTGGTGGACATCATCAGCGCCTGCTACAGCGACTCGGGGAAAATTGCCGGGTTTCCTGCTGTGGACATCCCCTACTCATCTAAAACTGATGAATTCTGCACTTCCACAATTGCGGTAAGCGGTTCTTTCGTGTCCGATTAAAGTTTTAGAATAAATAGTTTTGAATAATGGACGTGAGTAGGATATGTTTTGAGGAAATCCCTTTGCAATAATGGATAATGCATAGCTGTGTCACTGTTTAATGTCTCAGTTGTTTACTTTGTTCCGCAGATGCTGTTTTTATTGTTCTGTTTAAGGCTCTCGTTCTGTCTCTCACATCTTCCCTGTTTTCATGTCTCTTTTCCCAATTCCCTCAACTCATCCAGATTAATATCATATAGCAGCGGTGAGCAAATCCCCATCATCTTTCTGAGTTGACATCAAAACTTTTTTATGATTTGTCTCAAATCTACTATAGATAACAATGTAAATACAAAGCAAATGTAAATTCTAATAAATTTGACTTTGTTACATCTGATATTGTCCCCTCATGAATAGAATTCAAACACAGTTTTAATCCCACAGTTTTAGCCTATTTGACCGGAACAGATTCATGTCTAAAAAATCACAAATAGGTGTCACTCTAACAGAAATGGCTGCGATATCAACAGTACATTCATTCAACCATGAATAAAGAAACAGGCCACTGTTCATCATGTGTGGATATCTCATCAATTCAATCTCTTGTAGTGCAACACAGAACATATATTTGCATATATGTCATTTTTTGCCAAATGAGTTTTCAAATAAGCTGCTGTAACTCTGTTATCCCAAACTGGCGAATGAGAAAAAAATACATCCTAAAACAAACTGTTTTATAAATATGTTTTAATCTTATATTGATTTAAATAGATGAACAAACAAAACAAACTATAAACATCTACACCTGCATTTCCTGAAATGTAAAACCTGAACCTGTAAAACGCATGCCTTCGGTGAACAATGGTGGAAAAAACCCATGGTTGAATCTATTTGCCTTTTTAAAGATCTTTATTGAATTTCACAGAAATAAAATACACTGTAGCCTGGCAACCACACGAAGCTCTGGCAGATAAGTCCGGCTCCCCTCCTGTTCAGACAGATTTCCAGTCGACTACAAACTGGACGAGCCAATCACAGCCATTTATCTAATATGGCGTGGGTTTAAGACGATTACTGACAGAGGAGCGTCATGCTAGAAAGTATTTACGGAGCGTAACTGGCATACTGCCTCCAGCGCAACACACGAAACTCAGATCAAATATGAATCAAGATGCTGTTACTGTATTGCCTTTTTCTCACCTAAAATGTTTTCAGAAACACATTTCAGTGCACAGTTTAGATGTAATTTGAGAAAGTTGTGACCAGGCACCGCTTCAGTTTGCATGCGTCGCTCAGCGTGTTGCTCTGATTGGTTGTGGGTCCATCCAATTGCGTCCATGTAGCTTATTTAGTAGAGCACCTACAAGGCTGCTCAGGGGTTTAATTCCCTCTCATAGTCTTTGGTTTAAAGGGTTCAAAATGTGTCATCATTCTTTTTGTTCTTCCTTTTCTATTACAGAAGGATACGTTGGAAAACTTCAAGTGTGGCGCAGACTTTCTGCCTTCCCCTCTGGCCAGCAAGCCGAGATTCGCCTTAAAGGCACGTGCGATGTTCACCATGTCGGGCCTTCTGACCGCTGTGGCTGTCGCTGTGGAGAACGATCACACCATCGCCTTCTTGGGGAACACCCAGGGCGAGGTCTTCAAGGTGGAGTCGTCTTCTGATCTGTCTCTGCTCTGCTCGACTTTATTGTTTTCCCTTTAAAGGAATAGTTTGGATTTTTTTTTTGAAGTGGGGTTGTACAGTAGATTGGAGAAGCAGACAGGAGTCCTGACACAGAAGCTAAACAATGTACTGCTGTGGACAGACCACACAGAAAAAAGTGTGTTTTAGTCACCTAAAAAAAGGACTACCTAAAATAAAAATGTGTACGCTATTTTTAGAATATTTTATTGCTTTACCTTGCCATCAGACAGCCACTACATCTTCCTGCAAACTGCAACTGTGCCACACACTGTATTACACTGCAGATCAGCTATTTGGGTCACAACTTGGGACTTTCTGCGGTTCATGGAACAAACAAATACAAGAAACGTGTATACAGGTATAGGAATATCTAAATAAAGCGTACACTTAAGCTTTTTTTTTGTAGGTGGCTAAAATAAGTTTTGCCGTCCACAGCAGTACATTGTTTAGCGTGTCGGGACATCTGTCTGCTTCTCCAAATTGGGGGCGTGCCGACCGCCATCTACTGTAGGTAACACACCGACTATGGATAAGTACCTCATACAACCTCACTTAAAACAAGAAATCCAAACTATTCCTTTAAGCTTGTAGTCTTACCTGAGGGGAGCAGGATAGGGGAATTAAGTCTTCATGTCTGACAGTGTTATCTTCTGTTTTCTCTCCAGGTTCACCTGACCACAGATTCATACATGTACAGTGAGATTCCTGGCAGCACCATGGGAAAGAAGGTCAATAAGAACCTTTTCTTTGACCTCAGTCAAAGCCACCTCTATATTACAACAGAGAAAAAGGTGTGTATGTCAGGGCCCTTTTGTAACACATATATATATATAGCTACATGTCTACACAGGAGGCGTTCAGGCACAGTACTGTGTGTAGGTTACCTGCGTTCTGGCAGCGGTCAGAGCCCACAATCACTGTAGTCATGTAAAACTGAAGAAAATAGATTTGAAGCCTTTAAAAAAAGATGCTTTTGGTCGCAGTTACATACACAGAGAGTTAAACGCTGCATGTGCGACCCACAGGAAGAAGAGAGTATTATTCACATACTGTCTGACTAGCTTTTGCTGAAAGGAAGTGATATATGTATATATATATATATATATATATCTTGTGCAGGAGAGTTGAATGGGTTTTTTTTATACTCAAGGTTTACTAGATCAAAGTTTAAACATCTCAGTAACTGTCAATGTCTGCTGTAAATTCACGATGTGATAAATATGTGTTTGACTGTAAATCTGCTATTTATATGGTACAGGGTACTATCCGTGGAGCAAAAAGTATTTCGAGAAGTTAAAGTAGAAATACCAAAATGTTTGCAAAAAGGTTTGCATTGAAAAGTACATACATATTGTCAGCAAATAGGAATCAAAACTAAGAGTAGTCATACAGAATTGCCCCTTTCAGAATGTGATATTATTATATATGTTACATATATATTATTGGACTATTATTGCAGATGCATTAACATGTAAGCAGCAGTTTAATGTTGTAGGCGGTTGGCGTGGAGCTAACTTAATGTTCTGTTGGGTACATTAATCTACAACATTGTATCATGTTTGATAAGATTGTACCACATGTAGCCTGATAATATGACTGAATTGCAGTTTAATTTCCTTTCATTTAGTCTATTTCAATCACTGAACAACTCAGCGATGTGATTCAGAGGTCTGGAATAAGGCTAAATTTAGTCTTGCATAAATGTAATCTCCACAGCGCTGTGTCCAGGCTGGAGGAAAGTCTCAATGCATTTTCACTCCTGCATAGGGAGAAAAACTCCCTGGCCTGTTTGTATTTCCTTAAACTAATCCCAATCATCCTGGGTGGCGTCACGCCCCGACGGTGCATCTGTAAAAAATAGTGTCGGGAGGGAACTTGTTTCGGTGTAACACCTGGACGGAAATGTTGTGAACATTATTCTTTGTAGATCTTTACAATCATTCACCGAAAGAACAGAGCAGACCTGCCTTATTGCACAATCCGGACTAGGCTAAATTATATTCCCACGGCCATGGAAAACCTGGAAAAGTCAAGGAATTTCAAAATAAAATTTTTCCATGCCTGGAAAAGTCATGGAATTAGTGAAATGGTTGAACATTTTTGGAAAAGTCATCATTTTGTCGTGTGTAATGAAATTAATTGTTACAGTAATCTTCCGTGGATAACTTTCCATATAATGTAACATGACACAGAAGTTTTTTTCTGTAGCTGTTGATGTAACATAGCTCTAACATGAGTGACAAATTTTTTATTTACTATCACATGCATTTCTGAATTTCCATTCCGTCTCTTCCTCGAGTTTGAATCTGATATGTCTGAATAATGCTGGGCAAGTGTACATTTAATATTTCATGGCTCTCTAATGGCCAATACAACTTGTATACTATACAGTTACTCTTTGTGTGCTCGTCATGGGAATGTTATGATGAAAACTCCCGGAAAAGTTTTGAAATGTTGTCCATGAAAATGTGTGGGAACCCTGAGAAAAGTTAAAATCCTGCCTACGACCTCCCCTCTGCACACCTGGTCAGTCTGACAATTTTAAAGCACTCAAGCACATGTAAAGTAAATGTACTTGCTCTCCACCACTGGGCACAATAAACATTTAGAATGTAGACGGAGGGAGTTGTTTTGAACATGGGGAGTGGACATGAGAGACCGTGTGCTGTGACAGGACATGTTTTACTCTGCGCACCTGAAACAAACCGAGCCGTACTTTAAATGCCTCATATTTTGTGCAGTGTCTCCCCGAAGGTGCATTGTTTGATCATATTTCATGTTTTAATGCTCCAGATCACCAAGGTGCCGGTGCAGACGTGCCTCCAAAAGAAAGACTGCCGATCATGTGTGGAACTGAGGGACCCTTACTGTGGCTGGTGTGTCCTGGAGGGCAGGTGAGGAACACACACACACACACACACACACACACACACACACACACAGACACACACTTCTGAATGCATGCACGCAGCGACAGACTAGCACAAACACCCACACATGCAATTCCATCTGTAAAACACAGCAGGGTATTTGTTCAGTGTTTTATTGCAGACACTTTTAGTACCCCTCGGTGTTTATATTCCATCTCCTGTTGTCCGTGCAGCCGTAAGGAATTAAAGCTGTTTGTCAGCCTCATGCAGCGAAGGCAGTCTGTGCAATTTACTCTCATCAGCCTATATTTATCAGGGTCTGGAGGGTAGCAGGAGCGGTATGTATCATGTGTTTTACAAGGATGTGATCAGGAAAGAGAAAGAAGCAGAAAAAACAGTTGTGTCCCTCAGGAAGTTGTTGATAGTCTTCCTCAGAAACAATGCACGCAAGTTCTAAAGCTGCAGCAATTTATTGATCAACGGGAAGTTAATCAGCAGTCATTGTTTAAACAAATTGTTTGATGATTCTCGATTGTGATATCTCTGCTGTTTTTCATACATCATAGTCATCTGAATATCATTGCCTTTTGGTCTTGTGAGTCGGATAAAGCAAACATTTGATAACAATTCAAGCTCTAGGACACAAATGGGGATTTTTTTTCTCTGTTGAGATGATAAAGATGATGATAAATCAATGAAGGAATAGTTGCAGCCCTACTTAACTTGTTTGCTTTTCTCTCTTCACTTCTCCTGTTTGAAAAACAATTTCATTCATGTTATTTTCCAATGAAATCTGGTGCTTTTATATTTTTCATTGTGTGCTCCTGTTTGTTTTCATATTATTAAGACATGCCTGTCTATTACAGTATATTCCCTTTCTAGTAAGTATTTTATTTTGAATTGTGTTCTACCCAAATTATGACAAAAGAGTGATGTAATCTGAAGTTATGTTATTATAGATTATGCATTTTATTTTTCTCCTTCTCCTGTGCAATCTACTGTTAATATGAAAGTGTATTTTTATATACTTTGTCATACTGCAAATTGTTAGGGCTGCAAGAAAAAAAAAATCTGATTATTTCTTTGATTAATCATGAAGTCTATGAAATATAACAATTTGTCAAACATGCCCAACATAACTTAAGTGACGTCATTACACTGCTTATTTGTTCAGTCCAAAACCAAAACATATTTAATTTACTATCATGTATGACGAAGACCAGCAGCAGATCTTCATCTATGAGAAGCTGGAACCAGCAAATATTTTAAATTTTTGCATTAAAGAAAACGATTTAACGATTAATCGATTATCAAAAATACTTATCGCTTGATTTTCTTTCAATCAATTAAATCTTTGGAGCTTTAATCAATCTATCACTTAATCTACAAAATTTCTAAAAAAAAAGTGAAAAATGTATTTCCTAAAGACCAAGGTGATGTTATCAAATTGCTTGAGTTCCCTGACAGTCCAAAACCTAAAAATATTTTTTATTTTTATTTTATTTTCACGACACAAAGAAAAGCAGAAAATACTCAAAGCTGAGAAGTTGGAAGAAGGCAATGTTTGACATTTTTACTTACTAAGATTACTGAAATGATTAATCAGCTATAAATATAATACCTTACAGATCTAAACTATTGATGCTTTTACGCAAAAACCAGATACCAGTGAGGGCATTTAATGTTTTTCATATCTATATAAAACTTAATCTTGAAACTTGCACTTCTTGAAGTCACTTGGGCTTGAGGTAGTTATTCACAGAAGCACATTGAAAATCTGTTACAGTCCATAGGCTTTGTTGTTTTGAGGCCTTGCGAAAGTGTTTAGGGATTGTGGAGCAGAGGCTGATGGGAGTTGTTCATCCTTCGTCTGAAGGTGTACCAGGAGGTCTGAGTGCCGACGGGCGGAGGAGAAGAATGGCTGGCTGTGGAGCCCCAGGCAGCAGTGTGTCAAGATCGTCTCCTTCTATCCCCCGAACCTTTCCTGTAAAAAGACTCAGAAGGTAAAGCGCCGCTTCTCTTCGCACTCTCTCCTTTTGTTCTCTGCTTCTCTCTCGCTCTGCAGAACACACAACTCCTCTCTCACACACACACACACATGCACACAAACATGCACAGCCTAAGTAATAAACTGTTTCCACTGTGAATCAGAGAGACCCTCGGCTCCAGGTCTTCCTGCCTCTGTATCGATCGATTCAGAAAACTCCAAACCGGCTTATTATAACCGACCTGGTTGATTGTGCTCACAATGCCTGAAGATGGAGAGCCTCTCTTATGCACTTTCACTTTCAAGTTGTTGTTTTTTTTTTTCCTCACTCCTGACTTCTTCTCTGTCCCTCCCTTTCTGACTCACTTGTGTATATCCACCATCAGCAATCACTCAATCTCCAGGCGTTAAAAGGAAACAGTTTCTGCACTGTAACTTCACAGTTACACAGAGATGTTTGAATTATACAACGAGCAGAGGAATTAATTTAAAGGTGCCATATTGTTAAAGTGAGATTTTCATGTCTTTTTTTTAAATTATAAAGGTGAATATCAAAACGTTAAATCCGAGGAGAAATGCTCACAGCCCGTATTCAGAAAGTTTAATCTTTAAACGAGCCGTACGGATGCCACTACAGTGCCATTACATTGCAATGATGATGCAGAGACACTATGAGTGCAGATGCGGAAGACCCAGAAACACTGACCAATCAGAGCAGACTGGGCTTTTTCAGGAGGCGGGGCTTAAAGAGACAGGTGCTAAAACTGAGCATTTCAGACAGAGGGTGAATACAGGTATATTCAGACAGACAGGATGAGAAAAATAATGTGTTCATTAAAGCATGTAAACATGTTGTCGTAGAAACCAGAGTATGAACCTGAAAATGAGCATATGTCCCCTTTTATTATGAAGTGATATTACTCCAAAGAAACCAAAAGGAAGACATCATCAGTGCGTCGCTTCGAGCTGAAACACGTTTGTTTTGGTTACTTTTGCCCACAATAAATGCCGGTGTTTTTGTTTGATCTTCGCCACTGGGCACCGGATACATCATTCAAGATTTGGAGCCGTGCGAGCTGCCACTCTTCAATATTACTCAGCCAAACAGGTGATGGACAATAGTCCTTTCTGTGAAAAACTCAGTTTCCAAATCCCTTACATAATATTTTGTCTTCAGGTGAAGATCAACATCCCCTCCCTTCCTGCAATCGGTCCTTCTGACCGCCTGCTCTGCTCCATCACGGATTTCAACAGTGAGGGCACCATGTCTGACTCTGGTCAGGTCTCCTGCGATCTACCCAGCCCTTCGCTTATACCACAGACACCTGAGGACCAAGGTATGGCCTTTCAATTAACCTACTGTCTTTTTAATGCATTCTCTTTCAAGGCAAATGTCTGTTGTTCTCCATTATAACCAAGGTCCCAAGTTTACTGCATGTCAGTTGGTTTTGGTAATTAAATGAATTGCAGATTTATTAGGGAATTCGCACCACTAAAGTACAATATCAACTAAGTCGGGTCCAGCATTATTAGCTAATTTTGTGGCCATGTCTCCTAGAGGCACTCTGATTTCCAAAATCTAGTTTTAAAGCCGGAGATATACCTGCTTTTAACTACACGTACATGAAAGCATGGCACTGCCTCACATGTCCTGCGTCCGTTTGGTCCATTTGGTCCGTTGGTCGTGTACGTACTCAGAAGTTAACGCATGCAGCTTTCATAAAGAACATACTGTTTATATATACCTGCTGTTTTTATCTGTTACCTACTGTTTTTATTTGTTTATATATACTTTTGTGTTTTTGTGTTCTTGTTA
>JAOVVB010091615.1:0-13325 GCA_028570985.1 Heterobranchus longifilis
TAGTAATGTTAAATATTCTTTATTAAAGTTACTGGTTTAAGAAAACAGCCGTCTGAGTACCTCTGCATTGTCGTATCGGTGCTATTTTCATTCCAGCTCAAAAATTCACTATATTGGCCTCCATACCAGAAACTAACTTTCCGTACTTTCGGTATGAGGGCTGCACGATTATGGCCAAAATGATAATCACGATTATTTTGATCAATATTGAGATCACGGTTTTTCATCACGATTATTCATTGATTTTAGGGACACAATATTTTTATTGCACTTTCAGATTTAAATAAACAGAGCATTGCTTTCACTAACTTTGTATACCTGCTGCTTTCAAACAGCTGACTGATGTGCACACTGTTTCTGCTTTTTTCGCCCTGCAAATCCAGACTTAACAGAGTTTCCTATGAGTGGAGCACGCATTTTGAACGTCAATATCGCAGACGATCATGTTAATTGCGATTAAAATGTGATTAACTGTGCAGCCCTAATCGATATCGGCCTCAAAAACTCCATATCGGTCGGACCCTACTCTAAAACAAGCAACGAGAGAAAAAAAAAGAGAGAAATCCTGCCTGTCTGCAGACGTCCTCGGGGTAGCAGAACCTTGGTGCTCTCGCTCTGCTGGTCAGCTGATCTCCCGTGAACATGCATGTGATATGCAGGCATGTTTGGGGCGTTTGGTCCGAGGCTGTCCGGGGGCCACCCGGCGCTCATTGGTCAGCTGTAATGTGCTCTGCGCCCGTCATCATTAAGTGCTTCCTTTGCAGCTCTCGGCCGGTGTCATTAGCCCACAGGATGCAGTCACTGCTGAGCGGGATGTCACGGAGAATTATCATTTGCACAGACCACAGGCGCTGGAGTGTTCCCCAGCCAGCTCACCAATATCTGTACAGGAAGACAGAGAAGGGAAACAAAAGCACAAACTGAGAGTTAATGAAGTCCTTGAAGGAGGGAGAGCGGGGAGGTGTTAATTACTTATTCAAAAGTCTACTACATTTTGTCAGCGAGGAATAGCTTATCTCTCGTATGGTGACATCAAGAAAGAGACGCTCTCTAACTTCTAATATGGCTTCTCTTCACAGGGTCGACGTCTCAGGCTTCACTTTGTTTGACATTCAGCCAGCGACAGGTAAATATTGAAATCTTAAGTTTTATCTTATGTGGTGAAAGACATCGGTCATGTATAGTCTAAGAACAAATGATACTATTTTCCAGTACAGTATACCACACATTTATGCCACTAATATATTGATACTACTGTTAAATGTTGTCATTTCATTATTTATATATTATACTATTTATTATATAGCCCCTTTCATACAGACATGCAGCCCAAAGTGCTTCACAGAGCACAATTAAAACACAGACAAAAAATAAATAAACAACAATAAAATTAATCAAGACTAAAAGTTAAAGCAATAAGACAATAAAAATGTTAAATTCATACATAAAATAAAATAAACACCACATAATGTTAAAACCACTGATTAGCCTAAAACTTAAAAACTAAGACTACAACATTACTCCAAATTAAAAGCCAGATTAAAAAGATAGGTATTTACTTTCCTTTTAAAAATACAGAAAGTCACCTGAAGAAATGATTTGTACCAAAATAAAAGCCCTGATGACACTTGTTGGATAGTAGAGTGAAGGGATGGATGAAATAAGGAAACCTGTATTATTTCAAAGGGAATTTGTCTTCCACAAGTATATGAGTATTATATTGAAACAAAAAAAAAAACAGACTCGAACAGTGAATCCTCTTTGAAAACACAAAACTCTGAAGTCAGACGCCGGAACAAAAGTTAAATAGTTAAATTGATGCAGAGTCTTTGGTATGAAAGAGATGCGTATCTTTTTGTTCCTTCATACAGCATCCGACACCTGCATCCTGAAAGTCTCTCAGATTAAAGGCTTCAAATATTCATCTTTAGATGGCAAAAAAGTTTACAAAGCACGCACATCCAGACAATAAATACCAGGTGCTGAACAGAAGAGCATGTAAAAGATGGAGAAAGAGTCTGCACACTATAATGCTCACATGAACATCTGCTTATTTTATGACCAAGGTGACGTTTTGAGCTTCATGCTCTTCAGTTTGAAGAAGCTTGAAATGTAAAATGATAAAATGAATATATGTTCCTGCAGACTCTATTTCTCTGTCATTTTTAGAGGACGGCATCATGAACCTATAAAATCGTTGTGCAGTTGGTTTTAAGGCAAAATACAGATTTCCAACACACTTTAAAGGAATCGTTTGACATTTTTGTAAAGGTTCTTATTTTCTTTCTTTCCGGTTAGATTAGTTTGGTACAAAATTGGATTAATCAATAAAATAATCACAAAAGGAATAATCAAGCACATAACCTCCGAATGTAAAACTACAACTTGACATTTTTTATACAGATTAAACAAATGGGATATAATGTGTTAGCTAGCTTTAGAGGTGTTGGTAGTGATCAGAGCGAGGCTAGCCGTCCCCCCTGTTTACAGTCTCTATGCTAAGCTAAGCTAATCGGCTGCTGGCTGTAGCTTCATATTTAGCATAATGTCACACGAGAGTGGAATAAATCTTCTCATTTAACTCTTGGCGAAAAGCGAATAATGTTGAGCTATTCTTTTGAATAAAAGTCACATTTTTGTCAACATTCAATTGTCTTAGTTGCCACTGAGCACCGAAACAACACTCTGCTGTATAACGGAGCCAAGACAGGTGCATTCAGTGACCATTTCAATTGAAGAAATTATCATTTATCTCTAGTTTCCATACCTCTAATATTCTCAGCGATTCAAAAAGTGAATTAAGTGAAACAGTTCAGTCTGATTTTTAGACAAGCCTTTCCGAGTCTTTTAAATCAATAACATTTTTGTTGTACCACTCAAAAAAACCCTGTTAATTTCATCCCTATACTGGTTTCATCATCCGTTAAAAAGCCAACCAAAGCCATGCAATCTCTGTCTTTTACAGCAAGGTGAATATCTGGAGTGATGACTAATACAGTCCTTGATGTACAGGGTAAATAATAAAGATGAAAGAACATATTGTATCCTCCTGGTATACCAGCGCTCAGGAGCCCACATGTGCCGTTTAGATGATCACATAACAGGCGCAGTAATGCACACATACAGATACATAGCTTATTCAAAAGAGGTTCATTTATGAGCTTTAGGTAATTTAGTCTTACCATAAAAATGATAAGTCATAGTCTGAAACATTTCCTTCAGTTGCACTAATAATATATACATGAATGACGTGCATGGCTGATTGTGTAGAATGGAAAGCTGTGTGTTATTAACATGCTGCGGTCTGAACAGTAAGCGTGCTCTGCTGTTTGATGTGCCACAGAATGATCGAGGAAGGCAGTAAACGAGGCAAGGCCATGGTGGAGAAGAGACAGCTCTTCATGGAAATGAGTGAGTGGAGTCGACTGAGAGAAATCTCGTTTCACTGTTCAGAGTCATGTAATTCTTTGACCGGCTCCAAGTTGCGCAGGAGCTCTGTGGTCTCTCACACGTACAGTATAATTCCTCCCACACAAAGACAGTGATGGTGTTTAAATGTTCCTTTTGTAAGCCTGATTGTGTTTGGAAAGACTTTCATTTTATTCCGTTAAACTGGACAGGCATAGTATTAATATGAGATGTGATTTTTTTGTCTTTTTTTCTTTTGCAGGAGCTCAAAACTTCGATGTAATCAGACTGTCGACTTACAGGACTGCCTGCAAACTCCGGTTTGTGCAAAAGAGATGCAACCGTAAGAGCATGAAGATTTTCCTCTCATTTAAACTGATATGATGCTGTGCAACTAACAGATTGACTGATTGATTGATTTCTTTATTTTTCGTGTCATGCACACAAAGTATCCAACCCTCATGGGTTTACAGGACACAAAAAGTGTCGTTGCGGTGTTCAAACATTTCATTCAATTTTGTTTCATTACAAAAATTACAGGTTATTTCCAACAAATCCTCCAAACCACACGACAATATTCGTCGTTTGTTCCTGCTCTCATTATACGACCCACTGGAGCGTCTTCCTAAATTAGTGCCCCCCCCCCAGCTTTGGGAGTAAATATGATCTGTACATGCCGTCCTTATACATAAACATTGCGGTCGCAGTTTTAAACACGCCGTTACCGTCGCCAAAACGGACATTGTGTGAAAAAAGATCATGGTTTGGGTTGAAATCAGTAGATTTGTTACGTTAATTCACTTCCGTGCGTACATAAATGATGTAATCACGTATGTGACGCAGGATGTGATGTTGTTCCGGTTGTTACATTAAGTTAAAAATAACTCCCCGTTTAATTTTATTTTCAAATAGGACACAGAATGGGTCAAAGTCCTCCCGCCCGCCCTAACTCACTTTCTCAGTCTAAATAATACGTTACACGACTTCCTGCTTTGCGCCTGCGATATCGACTACGGACACTAGAGGGCGCCGCCTGACAATAAAACATCAATATGGTTTGTCATATCTGCAGTCTCGTTATTTTACAGCTCGGTCTTGAACAAAATACGTCTTCTCTCCCAAACTTGGCAAAATAAAATCTGCTACAAAAAAAGGTTACCTTTCTGAAGTTTTACATAATCATCCAGCCAAAAGAAATCAACATAAATGGAGGTCATTTTTATTAAAAAGGTGCATCCCTTATTTCCTCGTAAACAGGACAGTAAAACAAAAAAATGACCCTCATTCTCAAATTTGACAACAAACAAAGTCTGTCCTCTGGAGTGACGTGAAAGAGAATAGCATGGATCCAGACACAGTCTGATGACAGTCTGTCCGTTTGTCTCTCGCAGTTCATCTGGTGGACGTCTGGAACATGATCGAAGCTTTCCGTGACAACGGGCTCAACACGCTGGACCACAACGCTGAGATCAACGTGTCGCGGCTGGAGACTATCCTGTCTTCCATCTACTACCAGCTCAACAAGCGGCTGCCCACCACCCACCAGATCAACGTGGAGCAGTCCATCGGCCTGCTGCTCAACTTCATGGTGGCCACCTACGACAGGTACGACAGAGGAGCCGCTGCACTCTTTTACAGCAGTTATGTCTACTTTGTCACTGGTTGCATTTGTCTACTAATTAACTGGTGACCAATTTAAAATCATATCTAGAGGCCTAAAGGTAGAGGTAGAAATATATTTTATTTTATTTGTTTATTTAACAGGGACAATGGACAGTCATTGACTCCAGAGTTAGCTACTCTACAGAGTTAGATACATTTCATCAGCAGTCCCTGGGCAAATATTATGGTATCAGATGTTATACAGGATTACAAAACTACAGAGAATAAACATTACATCATAAAAGATGATTACTATGATTGGTTATGTTTCAGCCATGACTTCAATTGTGATTTAAAACTAGGAAAGGTGGAGCATTGCCGGATAGTGCTGGGTATTGTGTTCCATCTATAAGTGTTTCAAAAGGAAAAACTAAAAATTAAAAGCAAATCTGGGAGAAAAAAAAAGAAGCTTAGCACTCATTCTTGAGAATTGGGACAAATGCTTATTTCTACTCTTCAATTATGCAGAGAAAATATATTTTAAAAGATCAAAGTCTTATTAAACCGTGTAATGGGCCAAGTGATTAATTCTTTTCTTAAATAGCATTTTTTTGTTGTGTTGATAAGTACGTTCTTTTTGGTCGGATACAATTTGTTCCAATTCTCAAGAATGGGTGATAGCTTAAAGATATATATTTTTTGCTTTTCCATCCTGTTAATCATCTCGCTGCCCCTCAGACAAATCTTGCGACCCCTTGTGGGAGTCTTGACCCCGTCAGATAAAACACACCTCTGCTCACGTCAGTACACTTAAATGTTTCGCCACTAAAGCCTCACACCGGTATGACCAGTATCTTATGGATTTCTCAATGTGCCATTATTATCCTGTACAGTAATCTCCACGTTTGGCCACAGTGGCTGCTGTTTACTTAAGTTATAAGTTTAATTTTTACATGAAAAACTATGAAAAAAACAAACAAGATTCAAGATTTTTGATGCACTGATGCAATTTCATCATATGTACTTGACAATCACCTTACTGACAACTAAGGTAAATTACAGGTAGTGTGTTGAAAAATAACTGCTACCTATAGACTGTCAGCTGATTTGTGGTTGAGTCATTTTCGTGGCCTGTAGGCTTACATTATGTAATGATTAATATGTTCTATTATTATTGAAATTAAGCAGTTCACAGAGGTTTCTTTCAACTAATTAACTAAAACATTCAAATCATTTATCAAGCAAAAAGGTAAAAAAAAAAAAAAAAAATATATATATATATATCAATGGTTCTAGCGCTTGTCTTAAAGTGCAGTACATTGAATATCTTTGGGTTTTGGACTGTTCGTCAGACAAAACAAATCTTCACCTTAGACTCAGTCATTATGGGCATTTTTCACTATTTTCTGATGTTTTATAAACTGAAAGATTAATCTGTCACCATACTCTGCATAGAAAACTGTCACAGAACATTCTTAGTTACCCTATAATTAGATCCAAATTCCACATGCTGCAAAATGCTATAAATTCCACACTAGCATGCTATTTAGAACGCTAAATCAGTATGTTAGATTTATAGATAGATTCCTTGGAGGCTCTAAAAGAACCTTTAATAATAATAATTTATATATTCCTTGGGGGCTCTCATGACATGATAATTATAGCACAGTGTTTATTCATACAGAAGTATGTTCGTGATAGTACACATATTGGATATGCAGTGCATAATATGCGATTTCAGACGCAGTCATAGTTCTTCCTTTCCAGGAAACCTTGGAACTTGGAAACTTGGAAATTGTAAGGAAATTACAGAAGCGTTAGCGTTTTATTTCTCAATACAAACGTCTAAATGCTGTTTTAAAGCCCTCTCCACGCCGCAAGGAATTAAATTCTGGTGAAAAAATGCATGAATCCATGTGTAACTTGCACCCCGAACACCCTGAAATTCCCAGGAAAAAATGCAGAGCATGTGACTTTAGTGTTCTCAATTGTAGCTCTGCACTTTATTGTATAAATATCCATCCAGCCAGGTTTTAGGCCTCAGAAATCCTGCCAATAAGCTGATAAATGTTGGAAGAAATACACATCTTCCTGCTTTCTCGATCACACAGGAGATAAAAAGTGTGTTGTTAAAAAAAGGTCCAAATCAGCTGGTTTTTACTATATATCCTGTGCTCTGGAGTACAGAGGTTTATTATTGACTGTAAAGCTTTCTCTCTCATTATTGAACCTTGATCGCCTGCGTCCATTCATCGACCCATTCAGTCGGTTGACTTTTATCTGTAAGGCCATTCTGGTCCCGCTCCGTTATAATTCCTACCGTATCTCTGGGAAACTTTGTGGAAATGACTGTCTGCGATCACAGGAAGCAGTTTCGCTATCTGTCCCTGAGGTCCAAACTGAATTAGGCAGAAGAGCTTTCATGTACTCTGTTACCTCTGCTCGGAAGCCAGAGAGCTAAATGAATCTGGAATGAAAGAGCGGGTCTCTCTTGGCAAGTTGAAAAGATTTTAAAGGGGTCTTGAGGCGGACTGATAATGACCTGAATGTCCCGTGTTAATCTGTGATTTAAGGTTTAGCTCATGACATTTTAAACACTATTGGATGCAATTTTAAAAGTGCACCAGTATGTTTGGCATATGCGTGTGTTATGTTTACCACGGTGCTATTTTTTCATCACAAATTTGTAATCTCAGCAGATTTCTCGGGTTACATGAAGAATAAAGTAATACATTCTACTAAGGCTGGCCCGAATGAGCTTCAACCGTTGCCATGGTAATCTAAATCAGTATTCGAACGCTTCGACATATGCATTACCACCAAAGTCCCCAAAGGCTCATGCAATAAGGAATAGTAATCCAACACTATTCATTATGCATCGCCGTGAATTATTATTAGTTAATATTCTCAGACAGATAGTGCTGTTTGTGCATGTGCAGCTGCCAGGGTTCTGAAATAGAGCCGAGATCAATAGACGGGGTTTCTTAGCCTGCTGGCTTTTCGTGGTTGTAAAAAAGAACTTTCAGTTAATTCAGAAAGGAAATGAGGTGAAGGGACAGTCATCAAGACAGAGAGAGCTGCAGGCTGCAAACAGCTGTTTGTATGTGCACTGTACGTAACTTTATCCAAAGTGACAATTGTGGGATAATATTATAAAACATGAGTGACAGCAACCCAAGTAGAGTTGGAGTTTAGTTTCAAGTAGAGTTTAATGTCTCTCAGTTGTGCATTTGTCTAGCTTGCAGACTGCTTTTAAAACGTGTCTGTACTTTTCAGATTTTATGTCTGTATTGTATTTCTAATTCTGTGCTATTAATGATCTATGTATTGTATTTCTATGTTTGACAATCGTTTTCTTCTTCTTAAGTTTTATTGTCTGTCTGTTCTATTGTTTATGACCCCAGGGAGAATAGAGGCACATGTGCGTGTTTCTAATGCGGAGCCTTAAATAAACTAAACTAGATAAGAGTTATAAAATCAGTAAACTGACTTAGCTAACACAAGCAAACAAAATCTACCGGTCATACCAGACCAAGTAATGCTGCAGCAGCAAAAGCAGTCAGTGTATTGAATTGAACAAAGGTGTGTTTCACCTTTCTTTGGACCTGCAGTGAAAGCCACGGGAAGCTGACCGTTTTCTCAATGAAAGCCATGCTGTCAACAATGTGTGGAGGGAAGATTGTGGACAAACTACGCTGTAAGTACATTTATCAGCACCTCACACACACTATGTCAGAAGATATGAATGAACTGCATTTTTTAAATTGGCTTGATTTTCTGAAATCTGATGTCATACTTTCATGTAGTTGCTCAAATTAAACACACGGGGGCACTGTTGGAGCATGTATGCAGAATTAATTTGCTCTACTGTAATATTTTCTCTGCTGAGTATATATATATATATTTGCTGTCTCTCAGATATTTTCTCACAGATCTCTGACTCAAATGGAGTCATGATGTTTGCAAAGTTTGATCAGTTTCTTCGGGAGGTGCTGAAACTCCCCACAGCCGTGTTTGAAGGTCCTTCTTTTGGCTACACGGAGCATTCGGTGCGGACGTGCTTCCCTCAGCAGGTATGCACCCTATCCTCTCTTTCTTCTTCTCTGTCGTCTTTTAAATCTCTAATAATTTACATGTCTTGTTTGATTGTGTGTGTTTGTATCTAGAAGAAGATTATGCTGAACACATTTTTGGATGTGTTGATGGCAGATCCTCCCCCGCAATGCCTCGTATGGCTTCCGCTCATGCACCGACTTGCTAATGTTGAAAATGGTGAGATCTGGACTCTCAACTATTTATATTTACACTGTACATCCACACTGGAAATATCTACACTGTACATCCACACTGGAAATATTTACACTGTACATCCACACTGGAAATATCTACACTGTACATCCACACTGGAAATATTCACACTGTACCTGTATGTTTTATGTTTTGAGTTACATCAAAAAGAAAAGGTTGGGAATAGAGCTGCAATGATTAGTCGATCGACAGAAAAATAATTGGCAACTATTTTGATAATCGATTAATCGTTAAAGAAACTTTTCATGCAAAAATAGCAGAAAATGCTGTTTCCAGCCTCTCAAATATGGAAATCTCCTACTTTTCTCTGTTTTACATCATATTAAACCAAATGTCTTTGGATTCTGGACTGACAAAACAAGACATTTAAAGACATCACCTTGGACTTTGAGAACTAGGATGGACATTTTTCACTATTTTCTGACATTTTACAGACCAAATGACTAATAGATTAATCAAGGAAATAATCTGCAGATTAATCAGAAATGAAAATAATTGTTAGTTGCAGCTCTAGAAATGCGTAAACTAACACTAAAACACCAAAGACCAGACACAGAGCCATGGTCTCATCTGCTCACTGTTATTATTATTCCAATACCTCAAATACAAATTAATTTATAGGCTACTGTAACTAAAACACTAAATGTTGGCACAGTCTATGAGCTTTCACCTCAGTCAAATTAATAAACAGTGTATTTCTGTAGCAGCCTCATAAAGCAGATAGCAGTGTACGCCTGATTTGTCCATGTGACGGCAGTCGAGCAGAGTTGGACTTTGAGTCGTCTCAGTGCTGAGGCATCGGCGGGATGCGTGCCCCGCTGCTGCTGACGGCCTCCAACAGCCAGACAGAAAGAGGAGAGAGCGACAGAGATGGAGGGAGGGACGGAAGGGAAAAGCATGAGGGATAAACAAAAACAAACACAGACATCAAGAGTCATTGACGCAGTGTGTGAGAGCCACGTGAGGCAGCCCACCCTATGGAGAAAATAGCAGCTGGTGTGTATACTAACAGCCCTACAGGGGCTGTGGCCTCCACAGCCCCAAATATGGAGAAGCAGAAAGGAGAGAGGGGAGGAGGGCTGGGTGATCGAGGGGGATGCTAGGGGCTAAATGGGGTGAGCAGTTAAGCCTTGTTGGTTACAGTATTGGCAGGAAATGTAGGAGATGGGAGGGGGCATGCAGGTTTCTACAGTCCATACTAAAGTGACAAATACAGGGGCCGGTGTTTTTTTAAAGACAAATACAATTAGTTTAGGATTGGTGTCGAGTTATTGATTGTAATATCGTACATAATTCTGCTTTATCACAACTTGGACCTTCGTTATTTTTGCAGTTTGTAGTCACCAAAATAATTGCTAATATTTACGAATGTGTCAACATCATTACAAAGAAGCCCAGCAGGTCAAGAAACATTACCAGTTAGATGATCATACAGGTTTTAACAAACCCCTTCCTCAGTATTACATTCTGACAAAGTGATTTTCCAAAAAAGCCAAAATATATGTCATTAGATGTAAGGAGGTGAACAAAGCAGGTTCTCAAACAACTCAAAAAAACAAGGATAAAATCTCTAATTACATTTTTTTTTTTTTTTAAACTAGAAGGGACCTCGGCCAAGGCCATGCTCTCTCAGTGTTACAGAAAGTGAGCCGTGTGTCCTTCCTGTGATTCGGATGTCGAGCCCTGGCATACTACATAAACTGCTGGTTATCAAAGGGTGTAACATACTGTATTTTACTTTACATACTTATTTTCTGTATTGATTACTGTGCTGATTATTTTTTTCTTGATTCATTGTTTCGTCTGTTCAATGTTTTTTTAAATGCCAAAGATTGCTCTCACATATGACAAAGAAAAACAGCAAATCGAGTTTGAAATGACTGAAATGATTAATTGATTATATGAACTAGTTTTCAATTAATTTTCTCTTTTACTATATCATTAGTTAATGTATCCAGGCACTTAAAATGTGCTGTAGTGTATGTGTCAATGTGATGTCATTACATATGTGGGAATTAGTTCAGAGTATTATATAAACAGGCTTACTGCACTCTACACCCACGTACGTTATTACATTCCAAGTCCAAGTTGCTACAGGCCTGCTACTTATTTCTGTCCTTTACGAGTCCCACTCAGTTGAAAGTTAAGCAACCAAAATAAAATCCACTCTCTGCAGCAAATATCATAAAAACTCACAATTAATTCAACCGTGAAAAATAATTCTCCTTCCAGATGAAAACAATCTACAGTGATCTGCTATTTGAAAATTAAAGCTGACATGCACTGTCACATTACACAGGTTTGGACTGGATTCTGTGTTTTCTTCCAAACTTTCTCAGCTTCTTACTTTGGGTAAGAAATGGAAATCACTAAAACTGGAGCAGCAGTAAAAATTCTTCCACAAAGCTTATAATAAACAACAACTTCATAAAATCTGGTTTATTTCCCTTATTTCTCTCTAAGCTCTTTTTATAAACCCACAACAAACAAAAACGTGTAGTAAAATCCAACAGTAAAGCTATACAACGTGCAATTTCACAATATTTCTCAATATTCCATATCACCTATAAGAGCATTTGGTATGAGCGTGTTTGTGTTTCTACCACCACTCACTGCTCTCGTCCACCATCTTCCTTTATCTTCTTTATCTCTCGCTCTCTTCCCCTATCTCTCTCTCCATTTCAATATTGAAGAGAGTTTTATTAAGGGCTAGACTCGGGTGTGCTGAGGCGCTCTCAGTAATTTTCCTACAAAGTGCTTTAATCCATCACACGGCCAACATGTGGCCTTTGCAGCCATACATCATCTCAGCCCAGGGAGAGAGAGGAAGGGAAAGAGAGGGAGTGCTAGCATCATTTCTGCTCTCCTCCTCCTCCTCCTCACACCCTTCTCCTTCTCCTTCTTCTTCTTCTATACCTTCATCTCCCGCCAGAGTTTCCCACCTGGGAGGGAAACCACATCTTCTCCACATATTCCTCAGTCAAGTCCTCTCTCCATTTCCAAATGAGAGTGAGGCATGAGCGAGGATGGAGTGAGGGGAGGGTGGGGGTGGGCGCTACGCAAAGAGAGAGCGAAAATGAAAGAGATGGAGATAGCCGTGAGTGAATGAGTGAGTGAATGAGTGTGTGAGGGAGAGAAAGAGATAAGGAAAATGGAGAAAAGCTTACTGGAATGAATTAAAATTGGGGACAAAAGCGGGTGAGAGGAAGTCAGACCGTGTGTGTGTGCGCGTGTGCGTGTGTGTGTGTATATGTGTGTGCGTGTGGTGCATTCTACACGTGCAAGGTGTGTGCATCTGCACTTGCATGAGGAAATAGAAATATGGAGAGGAGGAGTGAAAATGGGGGAGAAAAAAAATGTGCTGCATTTCCCAGCATGCAGCTGGTGCAGTGTTGCCCTCTGTGTTGCCCCCGGCCAACACCTGCCTCCATTTCACTCTCTCCGCCCACCTCGCGCCGAGGAGCAGCGGTGAACTCTAAGGCCCCCTGACTAATGGAATGGGCCCTCTCTTCCGACCATTAGAGGATTGGTGTCCCTTTTGGCGCCCCTGGGTGCCCTACGGTACAGAAAAGGGAGAGGAGGGGGCGCAAGGGAGAAGATGGTGGCACATTGGTCTTTTTCCTTTTGCCAGACACACACACACACACACATGTCCATAACATAACAGCCTGGAGTAATCCAGCCAGAGTAAGGCTTGACATAGCTTAGCATCTGACTGAGGCTATTTCTGAGAGGATATTAGAAATTCTGAATTGGGTGCAGCGCTACGAGGTTTCAGAGAAGAAGCTCTCTGAATGTGTACGACAGCGGCCCCGGCTGATCGTGGAGCGTTTGTGTGATTTCATTTAGCCGATAAATCCAGTGCTCTACCTCAATTACATCTGCTTTACTCAGATGGAAAACACACCTCGCGAGTACAGGGGTGGGGGGGTGGGGGGTGGGCATGGAGCGGGTTGGGGATTGAATCTCTCGATGAGCTGATAGCACGTCCGCAGACAGCGAGCCAA
>JAOVVB010091624.1:0-13324 GCA_028570985.1 Heterobranchus longifilis
GAGAGGACATGAAGTTAGTTGGGGTGAGAGAAGAGGAAGCAGAGGATAGGGTTAGGTGGAGGCAGATGATTCGCTGTAGCGACCCCTAAAAGGGATTAGCCGAAAGACAAAGAAGATTTATTATGGCCTTTATGGCTGTGTGTGATAAGGCCCTGAGCCTTTGCTTCACTTAACAACCTATAGACTGCTCTTACATCAGCCATAACATTATGACCAATATTTAGTAGGTCTCCTCTTTGCCACCAAAACTGTAATGTTCTGTGTGTTCTGACACCTTTCTCTTGGAGCCAGCATTATGTGTGAACTCCATAAAGATTTGCATAAAGCATAAAGCATAAAGATTTGAGTGATTTTAATAAGGGCCAATTTGTAATGGCTAGAGGAAGGAAGACACTAAGACAGGGTCATGGGTGGCCAAGACTCACTGATGCACTTGAGGAGCGAAGGCTGGCCCATGTAGTGCGATTCAACAGAAGTGTGAGTATAGATCAAATTGATGGAAAAGTTCATGCTGATAGAAAGGTGTCAAAATCAATGTTATGGTGGTAAAAGGGGGACCTACTCAATATTAGGCAGGCGGTCATAATGTTATGGCTGATTGGGGTAAGTGTTATAATGGTCAATCACTTTTTGTAAATTTCAAAAGATACATAAAATATTTTAAAAAGCTCATTAACTATTTAGGGTGATAAGAAAGCCGTACCAAAACGTTGCACACTGCCTTATCAGACAGATGATGGTGCTAAAGTTCTTTCAAAATCAGTGTTAGTAGGTTTGTCTGAAATTTCCATTTTTAGTCCTTTCATTTGCTTGTTGGTTAGATAAAATTATGAAATATATTAAATTAGCCCTTAAATACTCACAGTTTATTAACCCAAAGTGTAAAATGTAATAATTTAATATATTGAAGGAACTTAACTTTAAATGCTTTAGTTAAAAATTACTGTAATGAGGCCATTGGACCGGTCTCACATCCCACCAGTGTATGCATGCTTAAACATATTAAATCTGTTATGAATACCTTGATTTTTTTATTTTTCACTGTTTCATAGTAGCTATATATACCTGTTTAAAGATACACAACAGGAATATAATATCCAGTCAATCACACTTATCAGGCTTTGTTCCAGATAGAGTTTATCACTTGCACATCTTTTTTGATTTAGCTGGAGTACAGTTCTTGAGAAAACCAATCCTGTCGATAAAGAAACAGAGAAGAGAGGGAACATCCTATTTGAAAGTGAAATTATTCTTCATATAGAGTAAAAGGCAAAGACAGAGACGTAACATTCAAATGCTTAGAATAAAAGCATAGGATTTGCATAATGTGATCAGAGTAAGGCTCATTCATGTGCTGTTCCTGTATGTGATGTATACTGTACTTGTGTGAATAAATACATTTGAGGTCCGTGAACATGTGTTTACATATGACAACCTGTCACATGCTTTATGAATTAGAGCCTGAACAGACCTTGCCATTATTAATAGTTTTAACCTTCAAACATGCTTTAAAGTTTGCAACACTATTACTTAAAATCCATAGCAGCTTTAATGTACTGTATTCACAGCATGTTTCTAGCTGGGCATTATAGTGTTTGTATTTTTTGTTCTCTGCCTCTTTCTTCTTACCAACCCTGAGTAAAGACATGTTATAATAAAATAATATAATAAAAATGACATAAATAATATAATAAAAGAATATAATAAAATGTCATAAATGGTATTAAAATACCAGTTTGTTGGCTAATTTAATTTCCCTTCCCTTGCCTTCTGCGGTTTATATCGTTTTTTTTTTTTTTCAGTCACATGAAAAAAGAACATTATATTAATTAGAGTGCTTTGTTTATAAATATTTGTTCATCATATCGGAAGACAAATTGAAGAACAAAAAAGCATTAATTTGATTATTATTATTTTATTAAATTCTAGACACATTCCGATAACTTCAAACCAAACAGCAAAAGAGCCTCACTGATTTAGCAAATGCAAGATAATGAGCACTGGGGGACCATGCTGCTGCTAGCATGACACCCGGCCCTAATGGCATACCATGTATGATAGCTGTAGCAACTGCAGTAGGGTAGAAAAATGGAACATAATGTAATTGCAAACATAACATGCTATTCCAGTTCATCAAGAATTAGCTGTTTGTATCTGGCTCTATTATGTGCTTAGTTGGCTTTGGACAGTGCAAAAATTCCTGCTTGTATGTGCCTTCATGGCCAATCCTAATTTAATTGAGATATGGGATTTTGCACGGTTGCATTATGAATAATTGAATTATCATCCATCTGAGGCCAATTGCACACGCTGCTTCAATCAACCTCATCTCCAGAGTCTTTATTCTGCCCCCCAACACACACACACACACACACACACACACACACAAACACACACACTATTTATGAGGTGCCTCTCATTTCCTAATGTGTTGATAAAGACTTATTTATTTCTCCTGTTGAAAGCGGGGACATAATAGAACATTTTAGGACCACATCAGAGAATCGGAAATACATTTAAAAGCCACATGGAAATAAAAATGATATGCGTTTAATTGTAATAATTTAAATTTAATGTCAGGTTCTTTTTCCTACAGTTTTAAACAAAAAGCCTGTGCAGTTTTATGCCACATATGAAATATAATAACTATTATATTTACTGTGCATGCAGGTAAAATCATCATCTTGGTGTGAGAGAAGGAAAACTCCTAAAAGGACTATTATCACCTAGCCAAGTATTTTTTTTTATACTGTAGCCAATCTGTCAGCAACCCAGTATTTCAGTACTGCCAGAACTACACAAAGCAAACTGACAAGAATTTAAATGCAATCGCCGTGCAGCTGAAATACCCACATGAGATCAAATTATCCTGAAAAATAGACTTTTCAGGTCATTACTTACAACGTTCAAAGCAAGTCATTTAAAACAGCATTAAGCCTATTAACAGGCAGTTATGTGTGCAGGTGAAAAATGTAGCCCGATATTCTACTTTAACTCTTCCTTAGTAAGAATGAATTTTATATTCTCCATACATCTTATCGTATTTAATCTTGGCGCCTTCCCTTTTGCTTGCTCACCATACTAATCGAACATGACATTCATTTAATGGCTAAATATCGTCATTTTAACAAGTCTATTGGGCTTTGAGCCAACAGGACCAGTTTAGGTGATAGGCTCTTTCATCTCCAAAATGGATATTCATTTAGTACTAAGTCTGGCAGACAAATTTAGCAATGTTTCAGCCTATGATTGGTATGTGTGCTCCTATATCAATAAAATAATTTAATGCTAAACCATAGAAATGTCAAAATACCATTATTTAACATTACGCTTGGTATAAAATCATTACATGGTACAAACATCCAACACTATTACATATGTGTAAAGAATGATTTATTAATAAAACACTCAAAACGGAACACAATATGCCATATAATGTAACAAACATTGAGTCAGCACATGGAGTGCCTGTGGCCGAGCAGTGTGGCAAAGAGAATGTGGTGTATTAACATAGAAAAAAAGAAAAGAAAATTGGCTCTCAGATGGGAGCTGGATTTCATTGTTCACATAAAAAAGAACAGGCTCATACGGCCAACTCGTTCGTGACCGACCCATCACCATCAGGTTATTTCTGTTAGAATTTCCGGCATGTTTTTTCATTCATGCTTTGGGTTCATCATTTCTGCATGGTTCAATGTTTATTGTGGTTTGAGTTCTGGAGAACACACGGTCATGGTGATTTTCTCCTTTCTATTGTCAAAATTTTGACGACCTGATACCAGGATGCTCTATAAGTGACCTTGGAAATTGCTTTAAATATAGGCATACACAAGGTCTTTAGTAGTTCTATGTTTAGATGATTAGAGATGTCATACCATATCAACCTTTTCTACAGCATCAGTTGCTTTCTGTAGATTTGTCTCTATCGAGTACTGTGTTGTTAACACTGACGAGCCATAACATAAAACACACTGACAGGCGAAGTGAATAACATTGATTTTCTTGTTACAGTGTCTCCTCTCAAAGGAGTGGGACATAATAAGCAGCAAGTGAACTGTTAGTTCGTAAAGTCGATGTGTCGGAAGTAAAAGTAAAAAAAAAAAAAAAGTGGGAAATTATCTGAATGACTGACAATGGTGTCAGCATACACTATGTTTCCATATTATATATTATAACTAGTTAAAGTACTCCTTGTTGACGGGAAAGAGTTTGTAGAAATAGTTACAAGATTATAGCTAAAAATAAGCTGATCAGCTTTAATGTAATCAGTGATATTTTTAATTCAGGTTAAAGCGCATAACTTATTAATACAAAGTAAAAACAATTGTGTAACTCTGTTATTTTAGCAGTAAAATATATGAACTAATCCCAGTAAAAATATCCAGTTTAGCTTTTCTAATTAATATTTATTGATGAATGTGTTTGCTTACATGGAGCAAGTGGTGCTTATTAGTAGCTTATAAGTTTATTAAGTCCGGGACATAATTGGTCATAACTGGTCACTCATGGTGCAGGTTGAACATCAGGCAGATATCTAAATACTGAAAAAAATTCATAAAATTCTGTCCAGCCAGTTTTGTGTGATGCTGTGACAAAATCTGGCTGGACAGACATACTTACATACAGACAGACAGACATACAAACAGACAGACAGACAGTCATACAAACAGCAAAATTTCTGAGACTGATTCCAGGTCTTCCAATGTATGAAACGCAAAGACCTCATTTAAAGAGCACGTTCTGACCAATGTACAAACAAAACCTTTCTGTTATTTATATACACTAGCTGTGTCCTTTATTCATACATCTTCATTAACTGCTGGTCAATCTTGGAGAGAATATTATTTGACCAAACGTGTGTTAACAACTGATATGAGCACCATATGAGCATTTTGTATATCCTATTCCATATTTAGTCCCTTTTGTGTCCTTATAATAACCTCCACTCCTCTGGAAGTCTTTCCACTAGATTTAGATTTTTGATTTGCTCATTACGCTATAAGAGCATTTGTGACGTCAGACACTTATGTTAGGTGAGGAGGCCTTGTTTCAGTTCATCCCAAATGTGTTCAGTAAGGTTGAGGTCAAAGTTCTATGCAGAACAATCAAGATCTTCCAGTCCACCTTCGGCTAACTATGGATTTGTGAACAAGGGCATTGTCATTGCTGGAACCTGTTCTACCACTTAGATCCAGTTCAGGGGAATTTCAATGCCATGGCATTTAGTGAAGGCCCACATATGAGTGTGATGGTCATGTGCCCACATACTTTTCTCTGGCCACCTGCAGGCTCCTCGTGATTTGCTAAAGCAGTTATACACCATAGTGGTTAGCACTGTTGCCTTGCACCTTCAGGGTCCGCGTTCGATTCCCGTCTCTGTGTGCATGGAGTTTGCATGTTCTCCCCGTGCTTGGTGGGTTTCCTCCGGGTACTCCGGTTTCCTCCCACATTCCAAAGACACATAGGTTAGGTTAACTGGCGTTCCCAAATTGCCTGTAGTGTGTAAATTAGTGTGTGTATTTGTGTGTGCCCAGCGTTGGATTGGCACCCTGTCCAGGGTGTACCCCGTCTCGTGCCCTAAGTCTCCAGGGATAGGCTCCAGGTCCCTGCGACCCTGAATACAGGATAAAGCAGTATAGACGACGAGTGAGTGAGTGTTAGACACCATCAAAGTAATTAGCAGTGTTTGAATGTGTGCTGCAATATTATGCTAGGTCAGCTGTCATGCTCTATCAAAGCGGTTAGCAATTTTGATAGCGGACTGCTTCATTACGTTAATGCAAAACTAAATACTCAGCAACTAGTGTTATTGCTCATGATCACTTCAAGGTAATCAACACGCACCAAGCTGCACAACGTTATGTGTTCTTAAATTGATGATTAAAGTTTTGCATGATCACAGCATTTTCGTTTGCAGTTTGCCAAGATTACAAACAATTACGTATCTGTTGCTGTATGAATATTTTACCCTCATAAATATTGACAAACCTAACCATGGATATTTGAAATTCCTGCTTCTCATCACCACAGAGAGTGCGTCTTCTGCAACTATTTTTATTTAGCAAGCAGACCCATGATAACTGGGGTGCGTATGCATATTCTACAGTAATTAGTAGCAGGTCGAAAGTAACTTAGTACATTTAGTTTGTTACTGTACTTGAGTACACTTTCCCTTTACCTGTACTTAACTTCAGTACTTTAGTGGATACTTCTACTTTTTAGCTGAGTAATATTTTAAGTATCTCTGTTGTACAGGATAGTGTATTTTTCTCACCTCTGATTAGAATTCATGATCTATTATTGTCTATGGATGACTAAAACAGTTTGCACCCACTCACTAATTGTCTATACCACTTTATCCTTTATACTGGGTCATGGGGGCCTGTAGTCTATGACAGGAGACTTAGGGCATAAGGTGTGGAACACACTGGACAGGGTGCCAATCCATCTCAGGGCACACACATAATGCACACACTACAAGCAAGTTAGCCTAATCTGTATGTCTTTGGAGGAAACTGAAGTACTCGGAGGAAACCCACCAAGCACATACAATATAGGCGGGACTCAAACCCGGACCCTGGTGGTTCAGGGCTGACCACTAACCCACCATGCCACCACTACCAGTTGGCACATTGACATTTTTTTAAATTGACAAGTAAAATGAAAAGGTAGAGTTCCTGTCTATTACAACAAAACGCTACACTGTGACTAGGTTGAAACATAGGTACTTACTGAAAAAGCTACATTATTTTACTTAAAAGTAGCTCAGCTACTGCCAGGCAAATAAAAAAGTGTACTGCAGTTTTGTTAGAAACACCAGCACTTATAGCTAGCTTTCCCATTTCCCATGTTGTGGTGGCTCCAGAGCCTATTTCAGGAATACTGGGCACTAGATTAGAACACACGCTTGATGGGTGATGGGAGACCAGGGCATTATGCACATACATTAACCGCTTCCTTCACATCTATGCCATGTTTATGAGAGGTGTAATGAAACCAGAGAAATTAAAGGGAATGAATGCAAAACTGTAAACAGAGATCAAACCAAGGACACTGGAGTTGTGAGCCAGAAATAGTACCAGCTTCTACGATGACCCAACAGGTTTTCTCCTTTTTTGTTGTTGTTGTAAACAATAAATAAGCCACATTAACATGTCTACATCCCTTTCAAGTTTAAGTGGCACATCATAAAGAAGCAACATGAGCATATAATGCACGTTCCTAATTAATGGTAAATATACGCAGAAGATGTGCACTGATGGGGATGCTGACTGATTTGTTTTGCCAAGCACACGACTGAGTGCAATATCACTTGCATGATCAGTGCAGCTGTGTGATTTATATGGAATACAGAGGAGAGCATAGAATTAGTTGTCATTTATAAATTTGTTGGCATGGTTACGAGCTGTTTTCATAGCTGGAAACTTCGCCAATTAAGCCGTCCACTCTGGCCCTCTATAAATTGGTGCGAAGCAAATTCAGAAAACTCTTTACTTCAGATACCACTAGGGATCCATGATTAAATATTCAGCTTGTGCCCTTTCTTTTGTCAGTGTTAAGCCAATTTGTTTAATCTGTTTATGTTCTGTCATAATTTACTAGTAGTAATAGAATGATACCTGGAATTGTTTTGACTGATTTATTTTTTGTTATATTTATAAACAGTACATTTAGAAATGTGAAGCTAATGGATTACACAATACGTTTTAAATTTCCTGTCTAATGCCAGCAAAAATAATTTGCATAAAATTTAATCAAGTCTGAATTTACTTGATTCATCTGAAAGGTCTTGCACTCTATATGGTGTACACTGAAGTCTTGTCAAAGCATCAAATGCCTTATGATTTGCTTTAAGAAAATTAATTAACATTTTTACATAATTTACATGGCGGCGTGTTGGCGTAATGGTTAGCACTGTGGACTCGCACCTCCTCGCAGGGCTAAGGGTTCGATTCCCACTTCAGGTCTGTATGTGTGGAGTTTGCATGTTCTCCCTGTGCTTGGTGGATTTCCTGCGGTTTCCTTTAAGTCACCAATAGACTGACTTGGGTGACGTTATCAGCAAATGTGACCCTTTAAAAATTTTTTTAACTTATTTATTGAACTGAAATTCTGGATTTCAGGTCAATAAATTGTATTACCTTTGCCTCTGAGGGGGAAATTTAGTATTGCTGCATTTCATAAACAGCAAGGGAACTGTTGTTGAATTTCCTTAATCTTTCAATAAAATTAACAAAAATTCCTAGATGAAAAAGCAATTCAATTAAATTCATTTTTAACAATGGTCATTTTTAATACTGTGGTTTTCCCCCACAGTCCTTAAAGATGCAGATTAGGTCAATTAGAATTCCCAAATTGCCTATAGTGTGCGTGTGTGTGTGTGTGTGTGTGCCCTGCAATGGATTGGAACCCCTGTTCAAGGTGTACCCCGCCTCGTGCACAAGTCTCCTGGGATAGGCTCCAGGCCCCTGTGACCCTTTATACATGATTAAGTCTTACAGAAGATAAATTAATATAATTTAAATAAATGACTTTTAGTAGATGCTTTTATCCAAATATATTTATTTAAATATATTTAATATTTAAATTAAAGTAGCTAAGTTAAATAATAGTATGTCCACACACTAGCTAGTACTTTAATTCACACAGGGTACAGCTGAGCTGAAGGATCTTGCTCAAGGATCCAATCAAAGCAGTTTGTTGATGCTGGAATTTGAACATAACCAACTGATCAGTGATGAGTAACCACAGCCACCACACATGCAGCTTGCATGCATTTACTCAATGCATTTACTCTCTTTTCATGGAGTTAATTCTGTGGTAGGTGTGGTTACATCAATATTAGCTAGTTGTTGTGGTGTAGTTGTAGTGGTTCAGTGGTTAAGGTTTTGGGCCACAGATTAGAAGTTTGTGCATTTAAATTTCACACTGTTCAAATAAATAAATAAATAAACCTTGCCATAATAATTATTTTAAAAAAATTATCATTAATACAGTATATTAGTAATAAAGTAATATAAATACAGTATAAATACAGCAGAATATATAGAAACTCTCTCCCTTTATCTTGGTCAGGGCTGCAGAAGGCTTAAGGCCTATCCCAGGCTCATTAGACAGGATCCACCCTGGATTCACCCTGGACACGGCATAGATTTGCTCTGGACATTGGTGGGGGCCATAGCCACTCACATGATAGCAGGGAAAGGCACAGCCAATCAAAATGTTCATATGTGTTTTGGGGGCGGGAGGACTCAAGGAGAGAACGTGATTTATCCCTTTCTGCGTGTCTAGGTTAATGTTGACAGCATGATTTTTTTTAAGTGGATTAAATTATTGGTGGGGACAGTTCAATGGTCGGAGGATATTGGTGGGGACACATCCCCTCCGTCCACCCTAAATCTACGCCCCTGACGCTGGACTTGGTGTTAGTACATTGGAGAGTGCAAGCATGCCTTCACTCATATACTCACTCACTACAGGCAATTTGGAAATCTTAATTAGCATAATCTGCATGTCTCTGGACTGTGGGAGGAAACCAGAGTACCTGGATGAAACCCACCAAGCACAAGGAGAACATGCAAACTCCATGCACACGGTGCATGGAGGCCATGGTGACAGTTAAAAAAAATGTAATGGTAAATCTAATAGCCTTTTTTCATTTATCATGCTTCTATTAAATTATTTATTTTCTTTTTACATGCAAATTTTGTTTTTTGTACCCTGAATCCCATGTATTTTTTTTTAAATTTTTTTTTACTGAAAACCATTTACTGTTTAACTGTTAAAGCCTCAATGCAAGAAATACAGGGAAAACAACAGCTAAATAGTGGAGTTAAATAATGCATTAATTACAACTTTGATGCATAAAAAGCCCCTCTGACCATGAACTGAATTTTATTCTCAGGAATACTAAAATAATATTATTTATTGGCCATGAAGTGATTTTGCTATGACGCCCACTCCTTGCAGGATTGCCAATTGTTTTTAAGGTTGTCCATTAGTAAACAATGCCATCACTATAGGATGGTGTAATTCAAACTGTTTAGAGGTGACCTGATAACCCTTCCCAGAATAATGAGCAACTACAATTGCTTTTCGAAGTTCTCTGATGTTCTTTTTTCTTTGCATGATGTAGAGACACAACTGAGTGCTCCAGGACACAAATTGCCCACTGTTTTATAGAGACTTTCACACTTCTGGATGTAACTATTTACTTCATTAGTAATACCCTGCTGCTAATTACTCACTTAATGACTGTGAAGAAGGGAACTTAATGTTTATTTACATTTTGGTTTACTTAAAAAAAACAAAAAACAATACTACACATTGAAATCTGTTTTGTTGTCACCTGGGGTTATTTGCTTGTTTTGTAGAAGTTTGTGAAGACCAGCCAATTGTTATTTAGGCCCTAATAAATAAAGATATAGAATTGAAAAGTATGTACTTTTTTTATTCCTACGAATTATATACAGATAAAAAAAAATATATATCCAGCAATGTCGCAATTTTATCTATTGATGTCAAGGCAGAACATTGTGAATTCAGGTCAGCTATAACAAACCCTTCAAATGTAGGTCACTGCAAGAAACAGGCCAATTAGTCAGTATCCTGCCACTGATACAAGGGAGAGGGAAATTGGCATCATGCCGGCTGTCACTCATTTGCCTGTGATGCTTGATATTTTCCTGGGTTCTATTTGCATGTGAAGGTTCTGCACAATGACAAGACAGATGCCAAGCCAACATCTGGTCACCTTTGTGTGTCCTTTAAGCAGCCAAGAGACCGACTTGGGTCAAGTTATCAGAAGTAACATTTTAAATTTTGTTTTTAACAAGGCAGCATGGTGGCTTAGTGGTTAGCACCATTACCTTGCACTTTCAGGGTCTGGGTTCGATTCCTGCCTTGGGGTTTGTGTGCATGGAGTTTGTATGTTCTCCCTGTGCTTGGTGGGATACCTTTAGGCACTTTGGTTTCCTCCCACAGTCCAAAAACATGCAAATTGGGCTAATTGGTGTTCTCAAATTGCCCGTAGTGTGTGAATGAGCATGTGAATATGTGTATGTGTGTTCCCTGCAATGGGATTGGCACCCAATCCAGGGAGTACTTTGCCTCATACCGTAAGACCCCTGGGATAGCCTCCTTGGCCCCCCAACCCTGCATACAGGATAAAGCAGTATAGGTGATGAGTGAGTGTCTGAGCATTTTAACATAAAAAGTAATTTTTACAAAGCAGCTTTACAGAATAAATTTTTTTTTAAAGAAATTAGAAAAATGTATGTTTAAATTACAATTAAGTATGTAAGTATCAATTATAATGATCAGATTGTCCCTGATGAGCAAGCAAGGGGTGACTATAAGAGAAAAACTCTCTGATATGACAATAGGAAGAACCCTTGAGCTGAACCAGGCTCAACAGGGAACCCATCCTCATTTACATGATATTAGAATATGTTTTGCAGGGTCTTTTTTTTTTCATACTCTGTGTTATGAGTCTAAATGTTCAGTATAATTAAAAAAAAGTGTTTAGGTTAATGTAACATGACAAAATGTTGATGGGAATTTCAGTTCTAAACTATTGAGCAACTGTAAGTCATCGCAGAAAAAATGCCCAAGATCAAAATTAATTTTTTACTAATTATTACTATTATATATTATCAGATAAAAACAATTAAAAGTTGTTTTATATAACCTTAGGCACCTACTCTAGGCAAGAAAGTTTATTTTTTATGTTTTGTTGTACCACCTTTAGCTTTGATTACGAACTGTATTCATTGTGGAGTTGTTGTGACAACCTTAGGCAAAGTCAAATTTATTTCTATTTAGAGTTGCATTTAATTTTTCATTAAGGATCTTGTATTTATATGACAAAAGAGTCAAATCACTCAATAAAGTCTTCTTTGGCACATCCCAAGGACTTTCAATAGGGTTAAGGTCAGGATTCTGTGGTGGCCAATTCATGTGCGAAAATGATTCCTCATGCTCCCAAAACCACTTTTTCACAATTTGAGCCTAATGAATCTTAGCATTGGAGATTTCCCTGTGGCCTGGATGATCACTAGGCTTGGTCCTTGTGTGTGCATGTGCAAGCTATGTTTTTTGCCTATCATTTAACTGAAAAATCTTGAGGTTGCGGCATAAGATGTTTGCTCTGTGAAGACGTCAAATGCAACTGGTTATTGCTACAACAGTGCAACATTACCATTGCATCACCCCCTCAACAAGTATGACTGCTTTCAGGACAGTGTGTTTAAAAAAAGAATTAACTTTTTGATGATTTTGGGCAGTTTTATCAGCCCCTGTCACTCATTGTCTACACCGCTTTATCTGGGTAGACTGCGCAGGTTTGCCAGGCTACAAATAGCTGCTCCATACAAATCCCCTCTTCCTTAATTTTTTTCCCCAAATAAAGCCTTTTTTTGAAAAGTTTTTTGTTTAGCAATGTAAAAGTTAAAATGTGGAGTTTGAATCTAATGTGCTTATGACCAATTTTTTTAAAGAGCTTAAAAAGCATGGATTAACCATTAGCTAACCACAAACAACAAACCTACTGTAGCTTTTGTATGGATATGAGTGCTACTGTATCTTGCTGTGACCTTCTCAGTTTTAACATGTATAAACTAATAAATATCAATTTTATAGGGCTATATTTAATGGTGCATCTGTTTTTAAGAGCTTAGAAGGGTAGGTTGTCTGTTAACGGAAATGGCTAACCACAAATGAATGGCTAACTCACAGTAATTTCTTTTACTGTATGTACTGTAGATATGAGTGTTTACATCAGCCCATTTAAAGGTTATTCAAAACAAACAATAGAAACTCTATTACATGTTTTATTGTTTATAGAATTAAAGTAATTCATGCATCATTTTATGCATTGCAACAATGTTGAGTTCATTCTTCATTTTATTGCCACATAACTGAGCCTGGATCTAAACTCAAGCAACCCCAGATCATAACACTGTCTCCAGAGACTTGTATTAGTTTGCATGATACTCTTACGCTCTAAAATAGAGTCACTTTGAACTCCTCAGATGACAAGGACTTGGAGCAATGGAAAAAGATAAAGTCCAATCTTTATACTCCCTGGCAAATTTAAGCCATTAGCTTAACTAACAAATGGTTTTCATACGGCCACACAGCTGTTCCAATGAGTTCTCTCGTGTGGATGTGCTCTTACTTTACTAATACTGTTAAACATAGCTGTTATTCTATGGTTAATTATTTTTCAGTGCAGCTACACAAAGGATTTAAGTGATCTGTGATCAAGGTCATTCATTTTTTTAGACAACATTTCTTTTGTGACATTGATAATTCAGCACTATCA
>JAOVVB010091634.1:0-13324 GCA_028570985.1 Heterobranchus longifilis
CACACACACACACACACACACACACACACACACACACACACACACACACACACACACACACACACACACAACCTTGAATCACAAAAAGCAAATACCTATTTTTTTCCATCAATATTATGGCATGTTGTTAGTCATTGGGTGGCTTTATTGATGTGCCTTAAGTATTTGTAAGGGTGTGGTTTCTATGCGACAAACACTTCGACCTGACGAAGATCCTCTGGATTGAATTTTTTTTTGTGGCTTAATGGAGTGTGCAGGCGTTACAATGTTCTTAGTCATTTACATATTCCAAGGGCCACCACACACACACACACACACACACGGTTATCTTCAAAACGAAGCACTTTATTTGCTTTCAGCTTTCATTTGTAACTTTTTCAGGGTGCCTACGGCTGCTGGAAATCCTTGAAAAAGCTCGAATTTGAATGTGTTGTTTTCAAGGTTAGGAAAGTGCTTGAATTTTGAACAAGGTGCTGGAAACTCCTTGATATTGTAATTGCACTACTGTCATAATAAATGGCTATCTGACTGAATAGGTTTTTAGATAAAGAAATAAGTCAGAGAGAGCCTGACTCCTTTCGCCTTTCACACAAAATGAGGACGACTCCGCTCGGGCCTCGCTTGCTGCGCGTGACTTGGCATTACTAACGTCAGGAAAAAGTCAAATGGAAAACCACTCGGAGTCAGAGTTCCTACTTGTAAACTCGGGGCAAATCCATCCGACCTCATACCCCGACTTCAAGGTTGGAAATCGGCATATCAGCATAAATTCACAGGCTAAATGATAGTGGATTTTCTCGAGGGATCAAAGCTGATACAATATAGTAGTACTGGTATTATATGTCAATTATCACATTCAATTATGGTGTATACTTTCCAAATATATATGAAAATGAAGAAGTGAAATGATCATTTTGAGTAAATATTTAATTTACCACAGCCATGTAGGGTGCTGGAAAAATTTGAATATTAACCTTGAAAATGCTTGAAAAATGCTTGAATTTTACTTTGGAAAAGTGTAAGAACCTTGATTTTTGGGAACACTGCTGAATTAAACATTAAACATTAAATATTAAATATGTAGTGTCATTGATGCTAATTAACACTGTGTGTGTGCATGTGCGTGTGTTTTCTTCCAGAGGGAACTCAAGGACCAACAGAGTCCAAGTCTGGGATCCAAATTAAACTCTACTGTGTTCACACCAAGTAAGTTTATTTCCACTGTTCACTGTGATGAAGTCGGTGTTAAGATCATGTTGTCCTGAGTAGCTTTATATATTACAATTTGGTTACAGACAGTCAGTAATAGTAAATACTAAATTACCAAATACTAGCTTTTCATTTATAACAGTCAAGGTAAGGGAATCACAATCAGAGTTCATAAATGTATGTCATTGTGGAGGTATTGGTGATGCATGTGCATGTTTGTGGAGTCCGGCACGGGAAGCATGCAACGGGCCCAAGTGTTTGTAGTCTTAAATTTGTGTGTTTGTGTCCCTGTGCGTTTTCAGGAGTCTGCAGGATGTCCAGATCTGGTTTCAGCCCAAATTGGGTTCCAGCTCTGCACTCTTCCTGCCCCATTCTGATTCCCAGGATGGTTTTGGTAAGTCGCAGTCCCAAGAACTCAAAATAAAGCAGACGCAAAGAGCAAATCCCAATCCACGGAGATGATGCATCTTTATGTTTACACAGGTTTCTTTCTCATACATTTGTGAACATCTGCGAACTCTCCTGCGCAAACTGCATAGAGAGAAAAGTATGAGAGGTTTAGTCTCATTAGAAATTTATTGGGATGGGGAAAATGTTTAGTTACATACGGTTGATTAAAACATAAATAAAAAAAGAGCTGGCTGATCGAGCATGTAAAACGTGTAACTCAGTCCTTTACTAAAGACATGTGATTCCACTATTAGAGCATTCTTTACCTTTTTATGATAAAGCTTTTCTCTCTCCTCCTGCTCCCTCTCTGATCTTTTCATTTCACGTCTCCTCTCCTCCGTCCTTTGCTTTGGTTTTTGATTTTAGATTTTACTAAACGTGTCAGCGCAACATTATTAAAGAAGTCATCCTGCATTGTGAATTGTGAAAATATGCTGTGAAGATTTCTTTGTATTTCAAATATTGCCACACAAATGAAGCACTCTTTATATTCTGTGTGTCCAGCAGGGTTTTCAGACCATCTCACTGACCAGAGCTCTGACAAGGAATCAGGAAGTGGCTCCCAGACCGACCTCAGGAAGATCCCATCGCTTCCTGCTCCCACTGACTTCCTGTCAAACTCGGGCGCCAGCAGTGGGACCAAGCTGATGACTCCAGACGCCTTCATGACACCGAGCACTTCGGTACGAACACTGATGCAAAAATTATAATTCTGTAAAAAAGAAAAATCGCAAATCATATCGCAATTGCAATATCAGTCATAATAATCGTAATTAGATTTTTTATTTTTTTTTTCAAAATCGTTCAGCCCTGATCCACACATTTGTCACAGTGTAGAAAAGCACATTGCTTTTGCCAGATCAGTGACAACTTTTTGGCTCGTTTTCTGTAACCAGTGTATCATGAAAGCATGGTGGAATTAGCAAGCAAGCTAGCTAACTAGCCAGCAGTCCGCTAGTTACAGAAAATTAGCTGAACAGCGGGCTGGTGGCCAGCAGCAACGCTGCGATCCCTCCACCTCCCCGCCGCTAGGAGACTACGTTATTCGCCGGGAGGAGACGGACGGCCATCCATCTCCAAAGATGGCTGTCCGCTCTGCTCCCGGTGTTTAGTCTGTGACACACTTTACAGCCTCACTGTATTCACCATTTTGTTTTGTACGACTTCAAATGACCATGACCAGCTCAATATCCGTTCTATTCAATTCTATTTCTATGGTTTCACTCCAGCATGCAGATTACAAAATAATCAAAAACACTTCAGCAAATGAATACCATGCTTCAAACATTTTTTTTATGTGTCGCCTAGCAACATCTTGCCCCCCTGAATAGCACCTCCTCCCACGTATCGGTCGAGTGCTGCTGCTGGCACTCAGCAGACACAAGCCCATTACCCTGTTAATACAAAACTTCATCTTTGGCTGGTGGAGTTTATATGAAGGTGCGCCTCACACAGCTAGAGATAAAGTAGGTCTTCAGTTTCATCCATGTGTAAAGTGAGAGGAAGGACAAGATTCGTCAGTGTTGTGCATGAGCGCGCTAAAAAAAATGCGTCATTGAATGTGCTCGTGTCTTTGATGAACGGTGAACTGATCGGTTTGCAACTGAACGGGAACGTGAGCTGTGTTAACTCTTGTGACAGTTGACACTCACTCACTCACGCACACGGCTCACGTACCGTGTTTGCACCACCTGCGGTTTTACAACACCCGGCATGCCGGTGTCATGTCGAAGACCATTTCCCCATCGATATGTGTTTCCCCCTCCCTAAATCTGAACCAAACCTTACCGCTAACCCTCACCACGGAGGGGGCGCTACAGGAAACGTCATTTTAACAGCAGGGAAACACTATTCAACTGGGGAGCACACTTCGACACGACACCTGTCCTGAAAAAACAAGGCTGAACCGGACCGAACGTCAGCTACATTGGCAACAAATTTGAACACAAATGGAAAAAAATGAACAAGAACTAGTTAATTTCTTGGAACTGTGAACTTAGTTCAAAATTCAACTTTAACTGGCAAACATCAGAAAGTATGACAAGGAAAATTATGCAGGATATAAATACAGCTACAGTGTTTGAGCAGTGTTGATCAGAGTATATTGTATATACTTGATTATATTTCCTGTTTGTAAATGACTTCTTTGTCACCTTTTAGGTACCAGCATCTCCTGGAAGCAGCGCCAGCAGTCTGACCATTGTGACCGCGATCAGCAGCAACTCTGACTCGACTAACAGGTGAGCGTTTCTATGTCGTTTAGAAGGGATGAGATTAGAAAAGACCAGCATCTGTATTTTATAATGTGGTGACGTGTAAACACTCATTTCATCGATGTCCTGATCACATGCAGTTGTCATCTCAGTTGGAAATTGGATTGTATGAATTGTTACAGAATATCAGCTTCTTTCCTCCTCTGTTCATTTTGCATACAGTCTGTTTATAACTAATAGATTAATAAACCCACATAATCTTTTCTGATCACACATGTGAACCATAGACTCCACAAAAGTGAAGCCAAAACATCTGGTGGCTGGCTGCAGTATGGGTCATGCCTCCTCCATGTTAGTGGATGGGTCAAGTTTTTCGAGTCATAAATCTGTTTTGGTTAGGCGCCTATTCAATTTTGAAGGTTTTGAGTGTATATGTGCTTAGAAAATGATGTACAAGTATGTGATGACCATGACCATGTTCTATTATGTCTCATAAGTTGTTGCAGCAATTTTAGGGTAGATAACATTTGTTACACATATTTGGTGCACAATTTAACCATTTTTGAACACTCGAGATAAAAATGGCCAAAAATAC
Organism: Heterobranchus longifilis; assembly: GCA_028570985.1. Taxonomy (NCBI): domain Eukaryota; kingdom Metazoa; phylum Chordata; class Actinopteri; order Siluriformes; family Clariidae; genus Heterobranchus; species Heterobranchus longifilis. Next base: position 4,468 of record JAOVVB010091634.1, read on the forward strand.
CTCCAAAATACCACATTCTCTCATGGCTACTCATAGAACCCATTTTCATTCAGATGTCTTGAGGTCAGAGGTCAAAGGACCCCTTTGAAAATGTAGTCAAAATGTAGCCTAACTTTGCAGCTTTATTTAGCCCACATCCCAACAAGCTAACATGGGGAGCACAGAGTAATCCTGCATTTTGAGAGTGCAGAGCTCTAGTGGGATACTATGGTTTAATAAGCTCCTTAAGATATGCTGGTGCCTGACCTTTGAGAACCTTATATATGATGAGAAGGGTTTTAAATTCAATTCGTGATTTTATAGGAAGCCTGTGCAGAGAAGCTAGTACTGGGGAAATATGATCCCTTTTCCTAGTTTTAGTCAGAACACGTGCAGCAGCATTCTGGGCCAACTGGACAGTCTTCAGGGAGATACTGGAGCAGCATGATAATAAGGAATTGCAATAATCCAGCCTAGATGTGATGAATGCGTAATTTTTCTGCATCTTTTTGAGACGGGATGAGCCTGATTGTTGCGATGTTGCGCAGGTGAAAGAAGGCCGTCCTTGTTGGTTGTTTAATGTGGGAGTTAAAGGACATGTCCTGATCAAAGATAACTAAGAGGTTCCATGATTGACTCATGATTGGTCGTCTGCGTGTAAGGGCGAGACTTCGATGCTGCCCGGTCACTGCTGCGCAGACTCGGGCTCCAAAATTACAAGATGGCGGCGCCCATATCCTAGGTTATTTTGGCTTCACTTTTGTACAGTGGGAGGAAGTGGAGACTTGTCGTCCATCTTTGTATATAGTCTATGATGCATGTAGGTGTACCTCAGAGTACAGTGTGTCTGTGTTACTGTGTGCAGAGCTATTGACGATGTCAGTCAGAGTCCTAACCGAGCAGAGAATAACAGCAGCAGTAGTAGTCTGGCACTCTCCACCTCCACCAGCAGCCCAAGACCTGCTTCTGCTGTGCTGATGACTGGACTGGAGAACCTACAGGTAAGACCTGACACACTCTCCCACTTCTACCATCCTCTTACTACTCTGAATGGCATGGTCTTTTTTTTCCTTTTACATTACACTTCTCATCTCCATCTCCAGGCTTTAGCGTCTCCTGGTGGTCCTCTCATACTCGACAGCCCTCAGGTTCTGGATTCTCCCCTCCTGCCACCTCTGGCCTCTCCGACGAGGGCCCGCTCCCCTGACGTCATCTCCTCAGCCTCCACAGCCATGTCCCAGGACATGCCAGAGATTGCATCCCAGACCCTGCAGCTTCAACGTGGACTAGTGCCCAGCTTGGAGCCCTTACCTCTTTCTGCTCTCCAGACAGACAGCATGGCCTCTGCTGCGTCTGCCCTGCACCTCCTCACCTCGCCACGCACAGCCAACAACAACAGGTACGTAGATAACAAGCAGTGATAACGTAACTCACAACAAAAACGAATGTTGACTTAATGTTCTAATACACAACTCTGAAGCTTCTCAGCAAAATCTGGGAGTCGAACTTGCAAAAACATCGGTATGGGCCTTTAAATTGACATTGCATTTTCTGTCTCAGCCTGTTGCCCCTCGAACTCGGAGGTGCTGATGGGCCAGTGGGCGGGGCGGTGGAGTCAGAGGCCAGACTCAGCCACACCCCATCTCTACTTGAGAACGCCTTATCACAGGAGAACCCTGGGAATGGTGGCGGGTCCTCAGATGGTAGTGTTAGCCACACACCGTGGCCGGCTGCACCTGACATCACCAGAGAAACCAGGAACAGTCTCAGGGACAATGGTCTTGGAGACTGGTAAGAATATGCACACACAAATACATTTAACAATTACAAACATGAAGGATTTCACAAATCTTATCTGACCACTAGTATAACTTGTCTCAAGCTTTTCATGACTTTTTGTAGGATTGTAACCAGTTTTTACAAACAATGAAAAATTATTACTGGTGAAAGTTTTAGTGACTATTTACAAAAACCTTCAAGGTAAGTGGTGCAGTAATTGTAAATGCAAAAAAAAACCTCAAACTAACAAACACAACTAACGAGCTAAAAAAACAATTGAGGCAGAAATAGACCAGCAACTCCTGTAGTATGCAAGTCTGGTCAGTATGAAGGGAGTGAGAGCGGCTTTATCATGGGGGCTAGGAATAAGGTTGCTACATTATTTTTTTAGGATAATGCTGCATATTATACCCTAACATACAAAAGTATATCAAGTACTTGGACATAGACACACATTCAAGCAGTGTGAAAAACATTTATCAAAAAGAGGACTGTGTCACATGTCTGCTGTGTTGTAGTTCAAGAGAGGAGTCGAAGGACCGACACTTGAGCTCCCCGTACCATCGACGCTCCTATCACCTCACACAGAACGACAGCCAGGACGCCGGCGCAGAGCAGAGGTAACGCAAACGATCACACCATCTCTCTGTTCATGCAAATGAGACACATCCAGTGCCATCGTAGATGGAAGATATCACCATGATTACAGAGCACGTGGCAGATACTCTGCTACATAGATTACAGCAGCTGTCTCACTCTGTGCGTATCTGTATGTTTCTGTGTTTATCCCAGTGATCCTGATGATGAGGTGGCCAGCCTGGCATCATCCTCAGGAAACTGTGGCTCTCGTTCTTTTCACAGACTACCAGTTAAGGACTGGAAGACCTCACCGCGAGGCTCGCCGAAAGTGAAGAGGAAGACCAAGAAAGACGACAGGTATGCTGATGTTTGATAGTGAAGGATTCAGAGTGTGAAGTACTTCAGAGTGTGTGACGTGTGGTTGAAAAAGTGTTCGTGACTTCAGGTACAAACTAATTTTAGAAATAAATGACGTTGAGAAAAGCTGCCTGACTGTCAGGCAGTCAGTTGACACTAAAATTACTGTTCGACTGCAGTTCAGTGCAGTTTTATTTTCACTGCTCTTCACATCAAGTAAGCAACAAAATAACAGTGTTTTGAGTATTATCGGTAAAGTTGTGTGTCCATTCTTCTCCTCAGTGAATCGTCTCAGTCCAGGCAAATGGACTCTGGTCAGGTAAGGTGATCACTAAACATATTGGTTATTTTATTTTTTTATTCATTTATTGTCGCAATGATACTATGAATGGAAGAAAAGTTATTCTGTATTTTTAAATGATTTGTTCTGTTGAAGCAAATTACCATTAATTGATTTTTTGGCCACTGGGGTGCAGCAAACTATCAAAACAAGCTGGCAGATCCTGTCCACCAGATTTTAAATGCATATCCAATCTGTTTGCAAATAATCGTCTACTTCTGTCAGTGTTAAACTAAAAAATATTGAAGTGTAATTTATGTTTCAGCAGCGCTTCCCCTCGGTCCACTTTGTCTCAATCATTCTCTCCATCCCACAGATGAATGCAGAAGTCCAGGACGAGTTGTTGATGCTCCTGCGTAGCCAGCAGAGGGAGTTAACTGAACTGCGCGGACAGATCGAGGCCATGCAGAGCACCATTATGGCCCAAGTAGAGCACGTCCTTACCAACCACCAGGAACAAGAACGTATCCTTCAGGCTTTTCTTACTCGCTGAACTTGTTTTGGTAGTTTTGCATTTCCACCACCCATGAAACTTTTAGTGAAAAGATTGAGCCCACTCTGTGTCCTAGACCTTATTGAACAACTGTGATGCCACGATTAATATTTGAATTCAGCAAAAAGCCTTAAGCAAGAGCAACATGGATTTGTTTTTGGTCACACCTGGAGAGAAGTGGAACATCTGAAGCTACCCCGCATCATTTTCAGTCAGCGCTAACTTAAAGTGAGTACAGGAGGTCACCTAAGGCCATAAAGTGTTGTGTGCATACAGAATATTTGGAACCCATGGCTGTGTTCGAAATTGCATACTAACTTACTGCATACAGCATACTCAATCTGTATACGTACTGTATACTTCCTACTAAATAATGTAATTACTACCAGACTGTTCACACTGAAGTAAACTCGAGCAATACGTCTTCTCTGCATCACATGACTTTAATGATCAAGCAGGCAGCATATTATCAGCAGCTCCTGGTTAGTTTCTCCTTGTACAAAAGAAACAAACATCTGTTTGTTCCTGGCTGCTAGCATTAGATAGTGTAGGTAGCGTTAGCAACGTAGATAACACTAGCTAATGCTAACGGTAGCAGTCACAAGCAAACATCTATGATGGATACAATTTTCAATATGTTTAAAATGATACGATATCCACATTCGATAGTATCGAAAGTACCGAAGCTATAAAAAAAAAAGCAGATCTACAATCAGATTTTCAACCCACGACTGCACAGATGAAACAGAAGGAAGAAGTGTTGGCTTTGTGTTCAGTGACTTTTTCTGTACCAGCACTGTGTGCAGGTTTTTAATTCAAAATAGAAAAATATCCTATTTTTGTGTGGCAATTAAGAACTTTTTTTTCTTTTTGTCGTGGTGTTGAGGTATTGAGTATCGTTTTTTAGTATTGCATCGAAATTTTAAATTCTGGTATCGTGACAACCTTACTACATACTCAATTTTACGTCATACTTAATATTAATAGCATGTCGGCATGCAGTTTCGAACACAGCCCATGTCCTCTCTGACAAAGCCCTACAAAGTTATTCTAACAGTACACCAGCAGGTCTTGATGATGAGCCTTCTACATATTCTTGTGAGCCTTGACCTTTCATGACCCCAGAGCGCAGACTAGAGCGAGTTCTGGCAGAGAGTCAGAATCATCAACAGCAGCTTCAGGAACAGCTGAGCCAGCAGCTCAGCCACACCCTCAGCTCGGTGCTAACCAACAGAATGGATAAAGTGCTACGAGAGGAAATGAAGAAAACGGTCCCACAAAGTAAGCACACATAAACACACGCCGTTAAGAACAAAATCAGCAATCACACGGACAACAGAGGAGAGCTTTTCTCTGTCAAGACCAAGCGTACTGTGTGTAAGACGTTTGCTGCCAGACGGTGGTGGTATTGCACCATTTCATTGTTTGCAAGTTGCAGACAAGGATGACTTTAAGTATAAATCTGGTGTCTCCTGTCCTTGGCTTCTCTTCTCGAGTCTTTCCACCATCCACTTACAATTCTATGCTTCAGAAGACTGAAGTGTACACATGTTTTCCTCTTTATCTTTTGTAGCTGTGTGCTTGGAAGATACTTTAAAAATTTGTACCAATCCTAAGTGACTTAGAGATTCCTAATTTTCTTATTTCTATATCTTATTATCTAAGCAAAGCATATTTTATCTTGCAGCTCAGAGAGCTTTCTGTACGAAGCAAAATTTACTTTCAGTTTTAGTTGCCTGAGGAATTTTGCAGTTTTATATATTCTATTATATTATATTATATTATATTTTAAGTTATCACAACTGACTGTGCCCATTTAACACCACAAACCCTTGCTGAATGCCTAAATGTACATCTCATCCAAACCTAACTTAGGGATGCACCGATCCAACTTTTTCTCTTCCAATTCCCATACTTCACCTCAGGGTATCTGTCGATGTTGAGCCCCATTCTGATTCCAGTGCTCGCTTTTTGCCAAATTTAAAATCTGCATACCTGACTGTGTGAGGAATTGTAATCGTCCTTGGAATCCTTTATGAGGTATTGGAATATGTTTTATGTAAGTTGTGAGGTCAGGGATTGCTGCGGCTGTAAAAATCCGACTGGGTTGCCCGCTGTGACTGAATGAACAGATTGCTGAATTTTATAACGACATTAATAACAAACAGACTGTATTTGACGTGGATCAGTCATGTCATGGCCTATTTGCTTAATAAGGTCAGCAATCTGACAGATCGGATCAATACATCCGTGATCTGAATTACCTGTAAACATTGACTGATTAGAAGGCCCTTGATAGTTTAAAGGTATAATATGTAACATTTCTGCATTAAAACACATTTTTAAGATACACTTTTTAGAGCATCATGGTCATTTTTAACTATATATTTTAACCGGATGAAGGATTTTAGTTATCAGACGTCTGGACGTCAAATTATCAGAGAAACAAGCTGAGCAAATGTTAAATGGCAGCTCGGCTGATTGGTAGGTGATTGGACAAATATATCGCCGATGGCTGAGTACATGCTGGTTCTTCTTTTTTGGGGCGATTGTTATTTTATTTTGCTAATTTAATGCTCTGCCTCGAGCGCCGCAGCCGCACACAGCAGGGCGAATATATCAGCAGTCGCCGGCTGGAATATTTTAACATATACAAATACACAACACAAACAAATGACATATTGTACGTTTATAGAGATACTTTGCTAATTTTAATCCAGCTGTGTGTCACCGTAGTGTGGGTTCTGTGTGTAAATGAACAGTGTTTGGCTTCCCTCCGTGGTCGCTTTTCACGGAACGGACATCTGCCGAGATTTGCGATGACTGCCGTGCATTGCAGTGGGCACGCACTGGGGGATCTCGGCAGACCTCCGGTGCTCGGCTCCGTGGGGAATTCTGTGCACCGCGTCCACAGAGGGAAGCCAAACACTGTTCATCTGCACACAGAGCCCACACTAAGATAATCAGCAAAATATCTCTTCTGTGAATCTGGTCTACTTACTATAGGTTGTTCACTTTCTTTTATCTTCTCTGCAAAGAGTAGTTTTGCATCGTGGAAAAAATGTACAATGTGCGCACTGGGCTCTACATCAATTAATTACAATGTTATTTTCACCCAAGGCATAAGATGAATTGGATGGCAGCTGAGGTGTGTTGGACTGCCACACTAAAATTAAGCAGTCTTTGGAGAGACGTCTTCTTGCCTCGCCTCTCCTGCCCTCTAATTCGAGAATGAGACGTTCCTGTCTTTTTTCCTTCAGCCTAATTATAGGGGAGAGTCTTTGCTAATCTATCTTGTTTATTCTTTCCCCTCTTTAGCAATCTCCAAGAGTCTGGAGCCGGTGACAGGTCAGCTGAGCAATACAATCGCTGCTAAGCTGACCGCTGTGGAGGTCACCCTGAAGGAAAATGTCAGCAAGGTGGTCAAATCCAAAGTAAGTGGTTGGCCCTGCACCCCGTCCTGTCCAAAATCTTCATAACATCTAGGGCTGCACCATATGATTACTTGCGATAAATAAACAGTTTTATCAGTATATCAGTTTTGCCTTTCTGCTGCTTTCAGTATTCTGCTAAAATACAACAAATTGCTTGTTGAATTAAAAAAAAAATGAAAGGAAGTTATTTCTGACATTTTATTTAACAACAAAAGGCACCATTTAAAAAAATTAAAAAAACATTTTAAAGAGCAGTTTTCTACCGATACTCTCTTTCAACTGACTCAAATAATCCCTGAGTGTCTTTCGCGATGGGTTTATTGGGAAAGTTGATATTGTGACAACTATGATAACTGTGATTAATAAATAAAAAAGAAGAGTAAAAGACACAAGTACTGTATTCAAAGATTATACTGAGAAGAATCAGTATTTCGAAGGAAAGAAGGGTATCAGAACAGCTCTACTTTTAAACATTTGTGTATACTTTATTGTGCTACACGTGTGTGCAAAGAGGTAAAGACATGTGGTTGTCCCACAGGTGTCCAGCCGGGTCACATCCCTGGCTCTAAATGCATGCCTTTCCTCCAGTTTCTCAATGATGACGGCATGATGCTCTCCACGGAGGAGCTGAGGAAGTTCTTTGAGAAGTCACAGGTGGATCTGAATAAGCCGCTCTGTGGATCCTGTGGCTCCGGGGTGACCGCCTGTCACATGGTGCTGGCGGCCCATCTGTGCGGCGCCCCTGGGGCGACTGTGTATGACGGGTCCTGGTATGAGTGGTTCACCAAGGCTCCGCCAGAGCACGTCGTCTCCGAGGCCAAAAACAAGCTTTGAGGAGGACGAAGTCGTGACAGAGTTTCATTTACAAATCAGATTTCTTTTTTTGACTCATCATACTTTCACCTTAATCCCACATATTTTAACCTCAGAAATGAGTAGACCTTGAATCTATGCTGTGTGAAAAGAAATGTCTGAGCGTTAAACAAAAATCTGATTTTTGTTGGATTGAATGTCACGATTTTCTTGTATGTGAAATTATGATTGCTGCTGTCAGACTCCCATTTCAGACCTTAATTAGGATCTGTGTCCATCAAAGTGTTCTTACCCGACGCTAGGCGCTGTGAAAGCACAACTTTTTTTCAGGTTAGGCGATTTGTGGTTGCTATGATACGGAATATCTGCAAAAATAAACATGTCGGCCCTTGCTCTGGATGAAGGGATGACTGAAGCACGCAGGGAGAGAGGACGGACCCGCCGGTCTATGTGGCTTTATGAGATTTTGTTCAGCACTTGTGCATGTGGAATGTGATGCACGGTGTTTGTGGTATTTCACCCGATCCTCTACTGTGATTGGACGGCTGGGTAAAAAGTGACAGTGACGAGTGACGTTTTCACCCAAAGTTCCACCTTTTTCAACTCACGGCGACTAGAAAAAAAGCACCAAAGGTGCAGCACAAAGAGCAGAATAGACGCTCACCGTCTCATCGCGCTGTGGTGGACACAGACCTTTACTCAGTAAGAGCTGCAACGATTAGCCAACTATTTTGATAATCGATTAATCATTAAAGTAATTTTTCATGCAAAAAATGGCAGAAGGTGCCATTTGCAGCCTCTCAAATATGGAGATTTCCTGCTTTTCTCTTTATATCGTATTAAACTGAATATCTTTGGTTTTTAGACAAAACAAGACATTTAAAGACATGATATTGGACTTTCAAGAAACTGGGGTTTTTCACTATTTTCTGACATTTTATAAACTATTAATCAAGAAAAATAATCGGCAGATTAATCAATAAAATAATCTGCAGATTAATCGATAATGAAAATAACCAGCTGCAGCCCTAACACTCAGCATGCCTTATGAATATGGTGCTAAAATTTACACTTTCTACCCCC
>JAOVVB010091643.1:0-13323 GCA_028570985.1 Heterobranchus longifilis
ATATATATAGAGAGAGAGAGAGAGAGAGAGAGAGAGAGAGAGAGAGAGTGCATCCCAAAAGTAGTAAATCATAGTTTGCTCCAGTGAGAACAAAGTACATTTTAGCTTCTGCTGTTGCTAGTTGGACCACCTAAAAAAAAATCTTAACATCGATATGCCTCTGGTACTTATAGAACATTTTCAATAATTGCCCACTTACTTTCCTGTAACTGTGCCTTCATTGTTTGTTATTCTGTCCTTTCCTCTGTTCTTTTAAGATTTACCTTTTTTCAGTGTAACTGTAAATGGGGCATTGCCATAAAAAAGCATGCACTGAGTCAACTCACTCTGTATAAATAACAGTTAAAAATGGAAATTAGCTCAAACAAGCTTATCTTTCAAGACGGTGATAACAGGCTTGCTTAGCAGCATCATCTGCAATTGAAAGTGCATGTCTTTATTTGTTCAAAGGGCGGGCTCTACACTGAGACGTGTGGGGGTGCAGGTGACACTGCAATAAAGACAAAGCAGGTTTATTTGTTTATTTAAAAGATCCCCAGTAGCTGATGCCACGGCAGTCAGCTAATCTTCCTGGGGTCCTCATACATACACATTACATGATAAACATTAATTGCATTTATATACAATTACATTCATATGCAATTCAAAGCCAGTCCACACTGTACATACAATTAGGTCGAATACTAATTAAAAACAATGTTACATAACATTTTAGTTAAATTATGAATGGTCATCAGAAAAGGACGAAGGGAAGGAAAGAAACCTAGATACTTCAGCGCAAACCACCAGGTGTGATCAATGACTGATAACGAGCTGCGTTACCGCAGTCTCAGTACAACACCAGCCGACCTAACCTAAATTAAAGAACGGTGCAAACAACGACATTCAGTCCGTTAAGAAAAGCGAGCTGTGTACAATCTGGAGAGCAGGAAACGACGGAGCAACGTAACGTCTGATCAGCTGTTAACTTGTCAGAATCACACATAAACTCTTAAGACTCATAAGACTCTTATTTCACTGGTTGCACAATAAATGGAAACATAAAGATAAATGTACATGATACAGACTGGCTGATTGGCGGTAACATGTAGACCTGCACAAAGAAAGCTAGCAAGCTAACGTTAGTGTGCAGGAGAATGTTTATATGTTGCTTAGTCTGGCTTGATATGTAAGCAGAGTCTAAGTATAAAGCCTTATACTTCTGCCGGGAGGAGACCCCGGCCGGAGGAAGTCCCTCCTTCCTTCCGTGTGGTTCTCAAACTCCCTTATCTGCAGCCGGGGCGGAGCGCCGCCCAATACGATTGTGATTGGTTTAAATAAATATAAACAGGCCAGAGAGTTGTTTCCACTATACCGGAGTGAAAGCTATTCAATCCACACCTACACCCCAGCATGGACACAGTGCTGTGGATAGGTCTGGCTACGCAAGACTATATGTTGCTTGGCAACAGTTCAGTCTCAGTCCAGTTGTGGAACTGTTTGTGTTGGCAGAGCAAAATAAATTATTAAATAAGCAAACAAATCATAATCTGCTGTCACTTATGACAGCAATTAATTAATAAAGAGAGCTTGTAGAACTGTTGTCTAAAAGCAATATCACACTGGAGGTTGTGATGTGCAATAGGCTATCATCACTGCTGTGATTATCTTCGACTGAATCACAGCAGTGATGATATTCAGCACAGCATCACTCCCTCTCGTGTGATATTGCTTAAATATATAGATAGATGATGTGAATGAGAATTATACATGAATATTAAACTAGCACAGTTATACCTCCTAATATACAATCTGTCGTCTGCATGCTGGAAAATGCCTCTGTATATTATTTTTAAAGGATGATTTATTTTTTTTGTAAATTATTGCAGTTTGTCAGGGCTCTGTAAATGCCTTTTTTTTTCAATGAGTTACCAGCAAATCTGGTATTATGGTTATGTGTACTGTTGCAGTAAACCAGTTAATGGTACAACTAAACAATGTAGCCATGCCTGATAATATCCAGCCCTGTTTTGTGCGACATGTAATTTTGCTTGTTTGTTTGTTTTAGATGAAGACAACCGTACTGTTAAACAATAGTCCAGGTGGCACAGAATTAGTGATTTAGAAACTTGAACCAGCATGTGTGATTGTACATAGGGAGAACACTTTCTTGTGACTGTAATGCCTTATCTCACATGCATGCAATAATTATGTGCAAATAGAGGCAGGACTGTCAGCAACCACAATCAACTTTTTGGTCAAATGACCCTCTGGTCAAGTCTAGGCTTTTTTTTTTTTACTCAAGGCTTATAGGCCATTGCATAATGTAGCCATATGATGAGAAAAAAGTGGATTATTTGTTCTTATAAATCCATCATGATTTCAACAAAATAAAGCAACCATGTGAGGAAGTCTATACATTCAACACAATAAATCTGACAGTTGATTCATGCATTTTGAGAGTGGGTGGCATTACAGTTTGTTTTGCTCTGTCTGCTGCTATAAGCCAGTATTAATCATTTTGTCAATACATCTCAAAGGAAAATATTTGCTGTTCTGAATTGTGCGTCATGTTACACATGAAGGTCAGTGTACTCCTCATGAATAGTACTATGTTGTACAATTTCTTCTGATGTCAGCATGGTCATGGTTTTAACAGAAAACCTGCACCACAAACTGAAGGTGTGGAGATGAAAAAGTGTGGGTGTTTACCAGGCAGAGATGAGCTATTGCATTATGGGAAATGTAGAATCCAGAGTTTCTATAGTTGGGCGATTGGACGAATATATTGGATATCGCCGTTTGCCGCTGTGCACCATGGGGGAAACAGCGTTTAGAGCTGGCATATTTTCACATCTTACTCTGTGATTTAAGGATTTAATTCGACCAAACCTGAGTTTTTGAATGTTGGAACAGTGGAAAAACTATAGGATGGTTTGGGTGAGTTTTATTTGAGTTTGAATGACGTGTGTTTTACGATCAGTTAACAAGGTAATTAAGGTGACTTAGTTCAGTGAAAGAGAGAAACTTGAATATCGGAGGTGTACAGTTAATTTTTCTATTTAATAAGGACATTAAGTGTAAGAGTATATCGCTCTTTGAGAGTTTGTGAGTTTATTTTGTTTATTACTGTGCATCCTCACTGGAAGCATGAGGTGTGCGGCATCTTCTGTTATCCAATCAAAAAAAAAAAAAGTCTCGGCTGGTCTGCCTGTGGAGCTGAGTGACAGCGGCTGTATAGCCTGACTTCAGCACGCTGACTGACAGCAGAAATTTACTGAACCAAATTAGTTTTCATGTCGGTTCCATGAGAAGAAATCAACAGTGTTTTGATTCATTGATTATATTTCCCCGCCCCCCTGCAGCGAGTAGGATGGAGAATCTGCCTATAGTGAAAGAGCTGATCAATCACTGCAGTTCCGTTAATACGTTCAAAACGCATATAGAGTGGGATATTTGTGTGATTTAAACAGCTGTCTATGCACAAACACACACACACAAAAATATAGTCTTGAGGCTGCGGCGGGGGTGTGGGTGGGGGGTGCAGTACTTAATTGCCATAGAGTATTCATTTAAGTACATTTGAAATGAAATTGTTTCTAAATGCATTTTTATTTCTAAACTACACACAGATTATTGAAGCTAATAAAACACGCACAATAAGAATAGTTTATATTCCACTACAGCTAGTTGGAAAGCCCAGCTGTTGCTGTGAATAATGATCTGTCACATCAGTTTACGGATGCAGACAATGTCCACACTTCCCCCACTGCTTGTATTTCTCTCGCACGCTTTTTCAGCAGCAGTGAGGGGATTACTCAAATGCTAGACAAGCACACATTAATTGTCCCTGATACTTTAGCTAGTGCTCCTGTCTTTATTGCATTGTTAGTTTTATATACAAGCTCTGAGTATTGAACTCCTGGTGCATCTCATCTGCTTCCTTCCCCTGTCAACAGCTCTCAAAGTATTTGAACAATAAACATACTTTACCTGACAGGTGTGAAGCTTTATGACAGCTACATGGCACATTTACTGTACGGGTTGCACTTTTATGTCATCTTTGATTGCATGCTCATCTCTTCTATATTTTTCAGACTGCATCTTAGAACTGAAAGCTTTATTTTCCTAACTCAGAGTGCCGCTAGTTAGTGAATGAAAATAAGAAACTTCTGCTCTGTATATTAATATGTATGAAGATGAGTTTTCATTATGTGTTCTCAGTTTTTTTAAAAAAGGAGTCCAACATGACATGAACACAATGGAAATAAGTGAAAGTATTAAATATGTCAGATACTCAGTATAGGGCTGTCACTGTCACAACAGGTAATTTGTCCAAATTAATTCGAACACAACTCGTATAGCGTAATGCTGCTCCACTTGTTTCTGGTGCCTCTGCTTGCTTCACTAGCTGGCAGGTGAGTCCACAAATGTGTTGTGGCTGTAGAGTACGGCAGCTGCTTTTTTTTTTTTTTACAAAGTTGGCAAAGAGCCACCGTCATTTTGCCATCTCCCCAAAATACATCCACACTACACAACAATTTATTTAAAATCTCCGACCCTGCTTTTGATTTTGATGATTGAAATTGAAAGCTCATTTCGATCGCTGCTACCGATGCTACCGCCGATGCTTCAGTGTCATAATAATCGGATCAGCACAGCTTTGCTGGCCAGCATACTCATGCGTCCATTTTTACATTTATTAGCTTAGTTCACTGATCAATATCGCATAAAATAGGTCAAGCTGAAGAACGCCTTCTGCTGTACTGTCAAGTACATTGTTATTAAACTAATTTAAACTGTAAAATATGTACATTTTGATTTCGAACAGGTGAGGAACAGTTTGAATATTACATTTTTCCCACATTCAAATGGAAAATAAATGGTCAGAAACAGCTCCCCCTGCTAATGCATCTAAAAATGTATTTGAATTGAGCACAAAATGCATTAGCATGATCTCATATGCTAAGATCATGTTAGCATCAGTTATTACAATTCATCCTAAGATGGACGTGAATGTCTGAACCAAAATTCATGACAGTGTCCAGCAGAGATATTTCTGTCTGGAATTGGTGGACTGTCAGATCAATGTGGCACTTGCATGAATAAAAAAAAGAGCATATTCCAAATTACAACCTAATAAAGTGGACTGCTGTCTTTTCCAGTTTATGTCTTGCATATCTATCACACAACCTCAGATATTGCGAATACATAAAAAAAACAGACCTTCAGGTGGATCAAAATACCTCAACAAATGGCATGAAACAACATTACAGTGCTGCCACAAAATCATCCTCTTTGATCTCATCTCTTCTTATCAGCCACTCTTTCACATTCTGCCTCTTTGGCTCAATCACTGCTTTGAGCTGAACTGACAGAGGTAACTAACTACAAATCTGTGGTAACTGGCAACATGGGGCAGCGCAGCAGTCGTACAAACGGCTCGGCTGTTACACTACAAGGATGCAATGCAGCGATGATGAGTTGACTGGTTGAAAGAGTTATGCTCCCTGGAAGATGTCCAAGTGTATATATTATAACTATTTATTACTCTAAAGTGTTGCAGCTCTTAATCATGCCTGCCTAGACGAAATAAATATATAAAAAAGTAGACTTGGTGCTTGCGAGGCAGCCACTGCTGCTTTTAAAGTGGAATTACCACTTAGTTTGAGAGTTCACATATGATATTCTTGGGCGCCGGGACATTTAAGTTAATCATTTTTTACACATCAACATGCCATTATATCCTCAAAATGCAATGTCTGAAGCTGCTCTTGGATATGAGTAGGAGGAGGCTGTTGGCTTTGGATCTTGAAACACCCAAGAGAGTCAAGTAGTAATATATGATTTTTAATTTTTTCTGTATTTGTGTTTATGGCATTGCTGTGGTGTTTGTGGACTCTACCTCCCAGATTCACTTATGAATCAAAGTGTGTCCCCTTTCCTTTCCTTCTTTTCGTCATTTTTTAAGTCTGAGTTTCTATAAGTGACATTATCTTCTTCATCTATCCAAGATCCTCTTATGGTTTTTCAGAACAAAACCACTGCTGCCAGAAATATAACATTTCAATAAGGAAATAAAATGACCTTGTTCTGCCCCCTACATATGTTTTATATGTTAAATAGACACTTAGTTGACTGTTGAAATATGTTTTGTATTGTTGTATGCACAAATCATTGTGGGGCAACAGGAAGTGGGAAGTAGGAAGAACAGTGTGAAATGAGATGGCTGCATCTGTATAGTTTCTCCCGTCCAATCCAAAGCAATCCATCGTGTGTGTCCCTCAGAAAACAATGGCTGTGTAACAATGTTACATGTTCCTTACATGTTAGACAATTGATATTGATGAGTCATTTTTATAAGTATGTATGAACATAATAGCCTATTGTTAAGATAACAATACCATCATATACTTACCTGCTACTCATCTGGTTGACTATTATGTTAATGTAAGTCTTCATACTTACCTTTTATAAACCTGGTGGTCTACACTGTTAACACAAGGTTGGTCACATCAACCTGCTGATCACACAGAAGGCTATCAAGTCTATTTTTGGGGTATCTAAAGTCCTCTTTTCTAGTTTCACTCCAATTCAGTGTTGTTGACTTATCTTCCAGTTTGGCCGGCTGTTTATCGATGTGAACACTTGGGAAGTAAAACACATGGCGAGAAAAGTACAGACCTACTTGGTGTTATTTTTTCATGAACTTACAGCATTTTAAATTGTGTGTTAAATCAACCAGCAACATAGTTTAGCAATCCAAGAATGAATGTTTGTGAAAATGTCAATGATTAATACTGTAGGAGAAAGAATGTGTGAACAAAATTGCTGGAGGCTTGCCTCAATGGTACTGAGAATTAGAAATCTTTACTGCGTTGTACATTTAATGCATGACACAAATGCATTCTTTACCTATACATATTCTAAACATGTACACATATTAGGTGTTATTATGTATGTACATGCTTAAATAATTATGGGTTAGCATACATCAATAACAATAAATGCATATCAGTAAAATGGGTGAATCTCAGGAATAATCTTGCAGATGTTTTAAAAATATGTGGTACAATATAGAAATTCAATACATTTTATTTATTTATTTTTTTAACTTTGTTCAAACGTTGTTTGCTTTGTGAGAATGCATAATAAGCCTACATCTTTTGGGCCATTGCTATAATCTGTTTTGACATTGATTCATTCTTTTTCAGTTTGAGCACTTTGCACTTAATTTATTTAAATAAACTCACAGACTGAAATAAAGATCAAGAAGACAAAGGAAAGGTTACATTGATTGTCATTGGTCATTCCCTCCATGATTTAGCAGTTTTGCCTTTTGGAAGGCGTCTCAGATGCCCGCAGTCTAAAACAAACTCATCTTCATTCCTTGAGCCAACGCTCAGCTAAAGAGACTGGCAATAAGCCAGGGACAGTTTCAGCAATCATTTTAATGTATCTCACACTGCATGTCCTTCACGCAGTGCCATGATACAATTCACTTTAGCTCAGCTGCTTTATACTGTAAAATAAAAGACCTTATCTTATTACTGGGAGTGATGCTTTGTTTATGTCATAACTCCTGCCTTTGCCTAACTTGCTATGCCTAAACATAACCTTAAAAAACGATTTAAAAAAATACAGATATAACACATTAAGCACTGAGCGGACATTGTATTTTAGTATTCCAGCGGAAATCCTAATTAGGATTTTCCGGCATAGCTTCTGCCATCCTCCTAGTATGGCAGAAGTAAAATTATATACTGTATATGTTCATATGTCATTTGTGGTGTTAACTGTGCAAAATATATGTTTGTTCCCTGACATTAGCCTTGAAGGCACTGCCTCCTCCCAGGTAACATAAGAACCTGCTTAAAAAGGCACCAAGCCTTGAGAGAAATGCTGTCTTAACAACAAACTTGGGGAACATCTCAACGTCCTTCATAGATAATCAGGCACAAACACAATGGAGTCACTGTATATCGCCACACCACCGGGCCAATCCTGCCCTAACAACAATGAATACATAAGTATACAGATAACTCCCAGCTAACTCCCAATGATGCATGGCATGGTGGTATCTCAGTCTGTTATAATGTGCAAGCACATATTAGATCCTAGTGAAAATACCACTGTAGTGCATCAAGATGCAGAGAGAAGATTTAGTCCACCCACATGTTACATGGAGACAAGTATGTTGACACAGATATGTTTCCTAATGAATGCATGGATTGGGTTAATTAATGGCCCTATCAGCATCACTGCTGAGGCTTAATATATCATTGTGATTATGGCGAGACATTAGGCAGCTCAAGTGGCTTTTTTTCTATCAGGTCATGGCAGCGCTTGTTTATCTGCTTTGTTCAACACAGAGATGGAAAACATGAATCCTGACTCATAGCACAGGGGCATACACTTAATAATGTTTGATAGAAATGTTCATCTGCCTTCTATGTGGTAATATTTGCTTTTAGTTGACTATGAAATAAGTGAATTTGAGTCAGAACAGGTTCACTCGCCTATGAACAATACAATTAGAGAAAAATAAAATGCAGTCAGGCACACATCAGTGATGTTTGCCATCTAGTGGCATGTTTTCCCTGTTAAACTTGTAAAGTGCTGGTTGTTGTTTTATGTGATTAGATGTCAGTTATTGCTACACAATATATACATTGCATGGCAGCTGGATTCTCACGAGATTACGTGAAAATCACGGATCACTTGATCGCACAAATCCGTATTGTCATGCTCCAAGTAAAGGGTACAGATGCAGTTATCGCAGTAGCATTGGTTATATAAGAAGTGGAGAGTATTTCTTCATTGAAAGAAGAGCAAAGAACAGCACTGGAGGTGTGTTTGCCCTCCTCCTGACTGGCTTTGGCACGAGTTTGATAGACAGATGGTACGTTCAATCACCTGCCAGGTATTTTTTGAAAGTGCCTGCCCTTTTCCAAACAGTTTCTAATGATGGCTTTTCAGATGGTTCTGTGAAAAAATGAATCATCTGACGACGTCAGGTTAACACAATACATGCTGTGTCATCAACCAGCCTGGTGTCAGGAAATGACATATGAATAACAGTAATTTGTTAAGTTATCCCAACGCCTTTTTTTTTTTGCTTTCCACGTGTCATTTCACACCTTGTAGTCGGCGAGCTTTCAACTGTAAATCCATCTGCGTCAATACGCTCAGAGCAACTGCTCACCAAGTGAGGTGACGTAGTATACAGAGCGAGAAGTCAGTTTAGGATGGCTGGGCCAATCAAACACTGGACTTGTATCCAGGAGTGTTCATGTTGTGAACGGATGTGAAACCAAAAGTCAACGTTGAGTTATTTACATTGAGTATTATGTGTGCAAGTTAATTTATGCAACAAACATCCTCATTTTAACTCAAGCCATAATGTTTTCCTAAACCTAACCAAGTATTGTTGTTTCCTATACACAAGTTTTGTTTGAGTTCACAACATAAAACAAATGTTTAAAACTGCGACCGCAGTGCAGGGTCATAGTGACGTCAAAGGGTCCTGACCAATCGTGCATAGTATATTATATTATAGTATAGTATAATATAGTATGTTGTCAAAAGGCATTTTTGACCTTCTCACAAGTCACAAGTGGCTGTTTGTTGTAATCTTTCTATTATTTAGGAATTATAGTACACTGATTGGTAACATTTCTGCAGTACTGACAATATGAAGCTTGATGCGAGGCTTTTATGAATCACTTGTACTCATCACAGTGGAACATAAGTAATGCGAATAGCAGTTGAGGGATGGATTCATAAACATTGTTCCACTCAGATGCACACTTTTTAATTAATTTGTATTCTCGACCCAGTCTGGAATATTATTACTGGAGACCACTTAGTATATCATCTTCTCATTGAATTCAGTGTAACATTCAGTTAATCTAACCTTTCACATTTATGAAATATTCAGATTAGGGTAATTGCAGTTGTGTAACACCATCAATTAAGTTTTTTTTTTTTTTTTTTTTTTTTTGGTTTCCGCTTTTCTAAATAAGTGGCTGCCAGAAAATTACTCTGAAATACTGTGTAAAATCTAGCAAAACTTTGCTTTGTTTTAGAGTTTGGCAACATTTCCCACTCCCTATATTCCTCCTTATTTGGGTTTTGTCAACCAAGCCCACATCCCCTTAAAGCAGACATATGTTCATTTTCAGGTTCATAAGCCCCCCTCCTGAAAAAGCCCAGTCCGCTCTGATTGGTCAGTGTTTCTGGGTCTTCCGCATCTGCGCTCTGTGCATCTATGAATTGCAGCTGGAGAATGACTGTAGCAGCACTGTAGCGGGTGAGATTTCCATGTATATCTTTTTATTATAAAGCACATCTAGGTGCTATGTTAATACTGTGAAAGTATCAAAACACTCAATCCACAGAGAAATGCAGACTGTATTCACAAACTGTGCCATTAAAAGAGCTGCCAGGACTTATGTGAGATATATATGTATATGTATATGTATATATGTGTGGGTGCGTGCATTTCTCCATGAATTGAGTGTTTCAATATACTTCCACAGTATTATAGCACCTAGACCTGCTTCATAATAAAATTAATTCATGGAAATCTCACCACTTACAATATAGAACCTTTAACATGTGCATATAATGGGAAACATTTCTTTTGTAGTATTTAAAAAGCGCACTTTGATGAACATATTCAGTTCAAGTGCATCAGAGTCATTAGAAGGTAATGTTAATCTCTCCAGTGACTGAATGTTGAAAGAGATGAGGGTTGTACTCCTGGAGGCAAAGCTACTGATGACACAGCATTAAACATTAACTCAATTGATCCACAGTGTAAACAAAGTCAACTGGCGACATCTAATTGTGGAGCAACAAGTGTCATATATTTTTAATGATCCACACATTACTGTCAGACAGCACACAGGGGCGAGAGTGGAGAAGCTGTTTGCTTACGGTTACAGTCTCACCTCCCAATCTCACATCTCCCCTTCCCGTCCTCCTTTCATGCTTTTGAGAGGATTGACAATTTTTTTGGATTAAATTTTGTTTGCCATCTGTGCAGAAGCGATAAGGGGAGAATATATGGCATGTAAAATATTTATCCCTTCCTTTTTTCTTTTCGATGCTCTCTAGGGAGATTTAGCTGGTGTGGCATATAGTTTTAATAACAATAAGAACCGACGTCAATCCAGATTTTCTTTCCAGTAAAGTTCTAAAAATATACTATTCAAGAGGATGATTCCAATTAGCTGCTGAACACTTTGATGTCTAGGGATGTAACACCAGGCGATTTAAGTGTAGTGCTGAATAAACATGCATGCAAAGATCATCTTTCTGCACATATCGACTGAGAAACTTTGCTAATGTATGTACTGCACACTGGAGATGCTTTTACTCCTCTTTACTCCTCTTTTGATGACTATCTCATATCTTATGACTTGTTCTATACTTTTCATTGTGCTCAGCCCTCCCACTCACATAACCTGACTGCACAGAGTTCCTCATGAATTGGAAATGGAAAGGCAGTGTAAACACTGTACTGACCATAGCCTTGACCTTGAAGACTGATAAGTAAACAGGGGATTGCTGAATTCTTTAAAAGTCACATGAAAAGGACTTTTGTTTAATGTTGTACAACACCAATTTAATCTGAGATTTACCTCCTGACACTCTTTTTTTTTAAATTATTTTCAAAAACATGATTTATTTAAATTAAATAAAAATGGTGGTGCTTATTTTGTAAACTCTTTGTCTCCTTTAAAAAAAAAAAAGACAAACAGGGTGAATAGAGAACAGGCTGGCAAAGGTTGCAAGAAAATAAATAGCATAATAATTCATCTCTGATATATTGAATATCAATGTAATGAGAGTATCAAAATGCACAAGTGACAAAATCTAAATAATTGGTATAGCTAAGTCAATGCCTGTCTCAAAAGCACTTTCAAAATATTTTCTGTCTCAACTGTCGTATATTTTCAGAATATGTAAACAAACCTGACAGCCCGTTGCCATATATAAACTCGGTGCAGCATACAGTATAGTAGTTTCAAAGAGATCGATGTTGCGAGTGTTGAGTTACCAACAATAAATGAAGGTTAATGCATATAATTAAGCTGAATACATATCATATGGTCACAGCTACATGCAAGTATGTAAGGGGAGAATGACACCCTGGCTTTTATACTAAAATAAAGACTCTTTCAGTGGTGTAGAGCCTCTCAGTTCAATACAAAAGAGAGGCATGTTCCTATGTTGAATATGTTTGAATTTTTCTTTTTCTTTTTACTATCTCCCAAATGTGCCACCCTCTAAAATGCACAAAATAAAGACAATCATATTTCTGCTTTTTGCCGGATTCTATCAGCATTTTGCTTGAAGTAGAGAAAGCTTGAGTTCTTGTGCCTGAATGTACCCTATTTGGATATGTTTATCAAGAATCAAAAATAGTTTCCTCTTCCCTCATGGAGAGAACTTGTGTCTTGAGGCTGACAGTAGATTTTCCACTCACCAAGGAGGTTGTGTACTGGACCTCCTCCAAAAAAAGCTTCTAGCTTCAGTTTTTACACATGAGTGAGTATCCCTGTACATGAAAGCATGTGTCTGTGTCACCTGGAAGAGTCATAACACCAGGCTGAAAAGCAGTGTTTGAAACATCTGTGGTGTTTTGTTGGGATTAAGCTATGAGCAGTAGGAAGTCTGCTAGCCGCTGGGCTAATTTATGCAGTGCAAACACTGCAGCGCTATCCCGTCTATCTCCACCGAGAACAGAGAAATGTCGGGCTGAATATAACCGACCAGTCTGATGTGTGTAGAGGTCTGTAATATGGTTATACTGTAGCAGCCTGGTGTCATTTTCAGGCAATTTAATGAAAGTAAACACAGTGAACACCTGTGTTAATGGCACTGTCAGGCAGAATTCAGGACTGCCCTGGATTCCACCTGTACATCACTGTTGCAAAGTGTTGGAGGTCAGCAAAAACAATACTTGTTAAATCACTCTTTAAATTCTCATATTATGATTTTATCAGGCATACCAGAGGTATGTTCATTTTTAAAGGAATGTTAAAGGGTAAGCACACTTCAAACCCTGCTGTTGTTGGTGTTATTTGTAAAGGTTAACATTTAACAGTGCAAAATACATTTGCAGGTCAGAGAAATTAATTTACTGTCGCCATTAGAAATGAAAACCCTACTTTGTATCCACTTTGTCACAGCAAATTGATCCCTCGCCATCTCACAAACACTGTGATCCATTATTTTTCCTGTGTGTGTGTGCACTCACACACAGACACGCACACACACACACACACACACACACACACACACACACACACACACACACACACACACACACAC
>JAOVVB010091653.1:0-13323 GCA_028570985.1 Heterobranchus longifilis
TCTGGCGATTGCATTTTACGCTTCTAAAATCTTAAAAGTGGTGTGAGAGATTGTCTTGCTAGACAAAATGTGTAAGTATCATAAACTTACTTTTATGATAAAGAGCTTATTTTCTGCAATAATCCAAAATCCATTGGAAAAATCCCATCGGCTTTTTGTCGAGGGAATCCAGGGCCACGCTAACTTCCTGGTCGGCCTATAAAAATATATCATCCCCGGGGCTCCCCATCACAACCAATTAATTAAACTTGTGCTTACATCATAGGCTCAGCTGTATCCGACTCTGTCACTACTGTTGCAGCTGTTAAATGGTGGATCAATTGTTCTGAGCGTCACAACCCCCGCGAAATTACATTTGATTGATTTGGTTGGACAACATTTGGAAAGTCGAGAAGTGGTGCACGATTTAATTATTGTATCCCCAGTCAAGTTAGCACCGGATCGGAAGTCTCTCCTTCCTTCTTGGAAATCGTGGAGGAAATGTCAGACTGAAGATGTAAACGGAGAGTAACAAGTTGACAATTCTGTCTGATATCAGGCAAGTTTGATCCAAGTCTGCAGAGAAAGAGTGTGTCATACAGGAAAGACACAGCAGATCAGTCAGGTAGCAGTCACTGACAATACTGGAGGACTTCAATGCACAGTAAAGGATTCGTTTAGCTTTTTTTACGGGATGTCAGAGCTACACTACAGAACCTTAGTGACCCTGATGCCCTTGCCCGACTGTGTTTTATGGTGACGGAAAAACCGTGACCTCTGTCTTGCTGCTTACAGGAAGTGTACACTTTCTGCAGAATTAGAAAACAACAAATGGTGCCAATTAAAAACTGTGCAGCTAATGTAAACCACATTATAGTCACCAGATTGAGGGAAGTTTATTCTGACTTGGGTTGAGTGCCCCGGTGGTGTCGTGACCCAGAGGCTGCTGAGAGTGTTGGGACTAAATTTAGTGCTAATGGTACAATCAAAGTGTCATTGAGCCGCAATACTGTTCCAAAAATAGCATTCGCTGGTAAAGCTCTACGCAAATGGATGTTCTATTACTATCAAATGAACTTTAGAGGGGTTTACTAACAACATGCTGATCCTTGGAGATCCAGTCACGGGTCAGGTTGTTGACGCAGCATCAATCTCATGTGTCACTTCCTGCAATTAGTGGAACAAACTCAAAAAGCCACTCTCCGACTTTAACATAACCACCAGTGAGTCATGCACTTCCAGCTTTGAAATGCTCTGTCTTGCACATTAATGGTGTTGTGCAGAAATACGTGTCTTGGATCAGAAAAGCTGATGGGCAGAAAAACGGTTGAAAAGTGGTATTTTGTAATGAAGTCAAAAAAATAAATAAATAAATAAAAAAAGAGAAGAAAATGCCTGCCACTCAAATTTAAACGCCTCTATTGTATGAATCATTGTTCTGTTTGACATCAGCGGAACAATTGCATCAACATCTTGATTATGAATAACAAGTCAAAATGGAGTTTTCCGATCAGACAGTGTTTAAACAAATCCCCAATTTAACAGTTATTTAAACCAGTCATTTTTGATGCAAAAACCAAAAGTGTCCGTTATAATAAACATGTGCACATATTTGCTACAAAGCAAGCACGGCAGGTCAAAGTTCAACCAAAAACTAAAATGTTTAACAGACAGATAAGGTAATTATTTTAATGTTCGACTTTATTTTCTTTCCAAACAAAGGGTTCAAATACCATGGTAAAAATATGGACTTGTTTTGTGTTTGGCCAGCGGTCTAAGACACATGCCATAACTCCGATCCCACGGTTTGATTCTGGCCTGCAAGCTTTATTGCATTTCATTCTCTTTTGCTCTCTTACCATGACTCCGGTCACATTTGACTGTCAACTATCCAACAAAAGAAAAAAAAAATAAGATAGAGTCGAACGGAGACAAAAGGGAAGCTGTTGCATGTGCTGAATTGACTCAGTTAAGCTGTGATTAGCACAGTGGCTTTGGTCCCATGTGTCAGCAATGAAGATCCTAAGTTGTCAAATTATAAGGATCTATGCCCAGGGTTACAAAAATAAGACACAAGTTGTAACAAAAAAATATCAATTCATTTTTCCTCTTATTGTGGGTTTTTGACTTATGAAGGATTCTGAATTACAAATTGAAAAGAGATGTCGAACTTGTCCCTGCCTTTCCTGCGTCTGTAACTTCTTAAGTCAGGCATGTTAAAGGGTACGACCTCGTCCGCATTTACAAGAGTATCCCGTTACAGCCTCCCTTCTACATATCGCTATACAGCACACATACAAAGACCTCCCAGTCCGACACATTTCCAAGAAAAACAAACGCCTTTATACTCTCCACTTCAATCTGCGACCATATTGATTCTTAGATTACCATCAGATAAACACAAACACCATCAAGTAAAGCGCTTGTAATGCACAACTACTTGTAACTCTGGTGTTAGCATCTGGCTTTCTGCTGGCGCTCTGGGCAGGAGATGGCTGAGATGTCTGTGTCAATAATGCTGCCAGAGGCGTCACAAAATTAGAAACACAGGGATCAGACCTCAGTCAGATCTCACTGACACTCTGCCATACTGTGTCATCATACATACAGTTAATATGTTCACTCTGGATGGACCTTCTGTAGTCCTTCTCAATCTGGTATTCATGTGACAACGTGTGTGTGCATGCGTGCGTGCGTGCGTGCGTTTGTACCAGATTGTACTCCAGGATGGATGAGGAAGAACTCAGCAAAGAGGAAATAACTACTTCATTTTTAGTTTTTATGCTTTATTTAGATAGTGACAGAGAGGGGAAGACCTGCAGCAAAGGGTCCTGGGTCAGACTCGAACCAGGGCCTGCGTTAAGGACTCAGGCTGAATGATAAGCGCTCTAACAGGTGAGCCATTGGGGATCCCCAATCCACAGATGTTTAAAAAAGAGCGTTTAGGTATTCCTCTGGGATTGCCATTTCTTCTCTACATGCACTCATGTAATAAATCATTTAAAATAATTTCATTAAGAGAGATTACAATTATTGGATTTCAATTTTACATTATATAATATCGATTTTATTTTTTAGCAGCTTCTTTGAAACAGCAAACATTACGACAATTTCCATTTAATTCCATTATATTTTCAACTCCTCCAAACCATAGGACCATACAGGTCGTATGATCCGACCCTCTAATACGACTCATACAAGCGTTTCCTGAATTAGCGCCCCTATTGACCCTTAGAATGATCAGAATGTAAAGGGCTATTTGACAAAGTAAAATCACCAACACATACTTCATATACAAACACAGCGAAACACAGATGCGGATCCCTTTTTCAGCAGCTGTCTCTTTCTGCAGGAAGTATGACACGTTTGGTCTTCTCCATGCAGAGCCAAAACAACTGGCCAGATGTGACAATAAAAAGGAGTGCCTCGGGTCATAACAATACAACACTTTTATTGTGAATATATTATATTTGCACAATAATCAACACCATGTTATAAACATTTTTTCTTTTCTTTCATTTTCTCTTTTATACAGTAAATAGTATTAGTGTACAAATGTATACAAAATTTATTCAGGCTAGTCAAGTTCCACAAAAGAGTAATTCATGTACAGTATTAAAGCACAATCAGATATCGGAGGGACACGCACATGCCTGCACATAGACACGGGACCCCCGGGGTTAAACACATCAACACGCGACTTTGATAGACAGGCATAACCTGAACACTCAACAAGGTCACCATGAAGGCGAGGTGGAGAGAACTCAACTTTTGTTAAAATAGCTAAAAGAAGGAAAACACTTAAGTGTGATCTTTATGACTTATGGTAATGTAAGGCAATGCAAAATTACCACCGGTCGCAGTGTATTCTCCAAGTTCTCTCCAACAGGCCCTGATGCTGATCAGAGGCATAGACAGCGTTCAAACACAGAACAAGCTCATCCCATGACATTGCAGCGTTTCGACACTGAGCCTTCAGCTTCACAGCACTTATAGAGCGAAACAAAGAGGAAACAAGCAGGAGGAGAAACAGCAAGTAGAAGAAAAAACAAAGAAACAGTCGTTTTGATATGCTGATCTCATTCACAAGTCATCTTGGCTCCTGAGTCTGGAGATCCAGAAAGGGAACAGAAACAGGACTAATAAAGAGAGCGGTGTTGGAACGCAAAGCTCAAGTCTGCTTTAGGTTTGTTTTGACCATGGCCATTATCAAAATCACTGCTTGTTTCTACTGTTTTCTGGGCCACATAAATTAGAATAATTGCAGCAGATTTGGCCCATTTCACAACATATTACTGTGAGGGCTACCCCATAGACTGCATAAAAGAAATGGACGGAGCTTCCGGGCCTTAAAAGTGAAGCCAATGGGGAAGTGCATTAAACCTGCATTCTTTCTAATGACCATCAGAGGGAGGTCATATAGAAGTCTATGGGAAAACGAGCCCACTTCTCACTTGATTTATTACCTCAGTAAACATTTCCCTAATGAGTTTATGGTTTCAGTCTGTAGTTTTAAGTCTTCTTCAATACAGCATGGTGTTCATTTTGTAAATTATGGTTCCATTTTGAGTAACATAGAAGATAAAGCAGGGGATGCTTTAGGGCGGGGCTACACGCCGACCTGTCATTCAAGACAGACTTAGCCATGCTAACCATGTACACTTACATACATTTAAATAGCCCTGAACTTGTTTTTGGGTGTTGCGTGTTTTCATCGTACAACTTTGACCCTTCCACAGTTAACTGTAACATTTTTGTTGCATAAAAATGCATTTGGTAGCACCTTGCTAACCAAGCCAGCTAGCGTTAGCTGGTAACTTAAGGGAGGGTTTGCTCTGTGTACTGCCGTTCATGCAGATGAGCGGCGCCAGCGCCTGGAGCTCCTCGTTTAGCCGCCGGCAAAACTCTGCCACATGACTCGCGTCAGCCCGCTGAAAATCTGCATGTTTCCCTCTTTAGCGTTTAGCTTAGTGCAGCACCTTTGAAACCATAGATGGCTTAGCCACTTCATCCTCCCCACCTCCACCCTCTTGTCCAAATATGGTCACTTCTGGCTCCAAAAAAACAAGATGGCGACGGCTAAATGCCAAACTGGGCAGTGACTGCTGCTCGACAGGGCTGTTTCATAAAGTAATTAATAAATGCCCTAAATTTACAGAGATTGGCTTAAATGTAGCTATTTTTTATGTTTTCCCATGGTTTAATGAATATTTGTCAACAATAATATACTATAATTTAATTGATTTTGACTGTAAAACCTGCTCTGTATTTTTACAGGTAATTACATGTAATTTTGTGGTACGGTTATTTACTGGAAACTTTGCTTCCAGACAAACGTCCATGTTGTTTTTTACAGTCTATGGGCTACCCTCTCTGCTATACTGCAGCAAGCATTAGCATAGAAGCATACATGGTAAGAATACAACTCTGATTCATTGTTTCATCCAGATGACAGACTGTTGGAGCTACTATGTAGGCACTGGGAATTTGATGCATCAAATTGAAGACAACCAACGCTGTCAGACCAAGTACAAACATATTTGAAATTGTAATATCCTAATAGATTCTGATTCACATGATCTCACTTAATTCTCAGCGAGGTATCTTAAGATATCTGTCTATCTAGCTAACACCGTAACTTGAATACCGATGTACACCCACATCTGAGGAATCTCTTAAAATCAACTGCAGATTCTCTGTCGTAGGTGTGTGTGTATCTGTGGTCCTTGGTACTGCGTGGAGCTTTGGTGTCAGAGTACTGGTGTTGTCTTTAGCTCTGTACTGAGCACATGCTGCTACAATACAACACCTAGCTAGTCACGTGATGCTAGTTGATTTTGAGTACAAAATAAATGAAATAGATAAATAGATAGGTACAGTACATTTATAAAACACTCAAACAAAAGGGATATTCTTCATAGTTGCACTGGTTGCCAAAAATAAACAATCATTACAGCATAATGATTCATACGCAATAAGTATAATAAGCAACAAACAATATTGACTACACAAATCAACGCTGTCAGTGAACATACAGTCTTTGAATGATAGTTGGCATAGTGGGACTCTTCAACCTCTGCTAAATAAATCAGAGAAACAAATGAGGCAGAATTAAAGGGTTTGGTTAGCTCTTACTCTTGCACCATAGGAGAGTTTTAATGAGTATATCATGGAAAGGAGTGCAGCTGAGCACAGTAACTGTGTCTCTATTTTTGAAAGGAGGAAATGAATGAGCAACCTTTGGCATTGGAAAATGGAAATGCTGATACTGTCGTTAGAAAACAAAATGTCTTGTTGCATTCTGCATACATCCTGGATGACATAACTGGAGTGTCTTCTGGCCTCTTGTGGGATGAGATGGTGATCAGTGTGTGTGTGTAAGTGTGTGTATAAGTGTGTATGTAGGGGTCATGAGTGTTGTAAAGATGTGACGAGCCACAGCAGCAGTAGTTGGAGCCCAAGCATTGGCCAGAGACACGGGCTTAGGCAGGTCCCTCCTCCACAATCAGAATCATCTTCCTGTTGGACAAATCAGCCGTCAATCAATCAGATAAACAGTCTTCTCCTGCATCCAGTAGCTCTACTACGACTACCACCACCGCCACTACTTTTGCTACTAACACTCATGAGCACTTCATGATTGTATTGTATTTTATCCTATCTTATCCTCTATATTATATCCTACTGCGTTGCATCATGTCATATACTGCAGCTAAACCTACCTGTCATATTAAAGGTATAGTTCATAGCACAGTTAGACTTAGATGAGATGATCAAGATCATTTGTTTAATTCCTACAAAATCTGAAATGTAAAAACTGAAATTTTCCGGTTTTACAGGGAATACTGCATGTGCCGGACCATGTCTTGGCAGCAACCAGTCCTCCAAACCATACGACCACATAAGACGTTTCCAGATGAGCGTTTCCTAAATTAGCACCCCTAGCAGTGGCAGGCAATACGACCCACCGGAGCGTTTTCCATCCTCATCAACGGTCATGGTTATAAACACGCCGTTACATTGTGAAACAGTCGCAGCTGTAACATTTGTTACTTTACTTCATTTCCGTGCACATGTACAGTACATGACGTAATTACACACGTGGTGCAGAATGTGGCAGAGTAGTTCCATTTGTTATTTGCAAACAGGACACGAACAGCGGTCTCCTGGGTCAAAGTCCTGTGTTTGTTTGACCATCTACCCCCCCTCCCGTCCGTCCTAAACGGTCTTTCTTGGTCTTAATATTACGTTACATGACTTCCTGCTTTACCTCCATCATAATTACTACGGCCGCTAACAATAAACGTTAATATGGGTCATAATTGCTGCTTGTGCAAACGATCTATGGGGTCGTTTTCAGTCGTTTTCAGTCTCCCGGCAGAGCTCGCCATTTCTCCGTTTCCATGCTTTGTGCTGAGCTAACTGTCTGCCGGCGGTAGCTTTATATTTACCGTACAGTTACGAGAGTGGTATCAATCTTCTCATCTACCTAACTCTTGACAAGAAAGAAAACAAAATGAACTCTTCCTTTAAAAGCTCTGCTGCAGTTACAGAGGTGTTTCGGACCTCATTCTGCTTTACGTGCATGTCTTTGACAGGCTTTTTTGTATTTGATGGGAGTATTCAGGATATCCGTGCATGCCAAAGGCGTAGGAGAAGGAGGTGGGAGTCTTCTGTATTCAAAGGGCAGGAAAGCGACGTGGAGCTTCCTCTGTTTACTCCAGTGACAAAATGGACTGGTCTGGACACAAACTGTCTTCCTATTAGGAGCTGAGCCAAAAGTAATGGGAGAGATGGAAAGAGGAAAAGGGACGCAGCCTACTTTTATTCTGTTCATCTACTTCCTCAGCCATTCCTCCCCTTCCCTCCACAACATAAACACATAGATGAATAAGTGACCCGTTTTGTGTGTGATCTACGCCTTTACAACACAATGAAAGGCTGAGTTCACACAGATATGGGAAATATTTTTTTCCAAATATTTATACGTCTTATAAACTGTTCAAAGTTGGGTGGTGAGGCAGTGATCTCACACATGAGTTATCCACCTTGCTCCTTTGTTTTAATGATTTACCTCCAGTGGTACAAAACATGGACTTCCATCAGATGTCTGCAAGGGTATCAAGTTTGAATATTGCATTGCAATCCCTGAAACCATAAAATACTTTTCAGTTTGAGGGAAAATACATCCAAATGCACTTACATGTTTGGTTGACAAAGCATTTGGCAATGCTAAGAATATTTCTGCAGATATATTTATACGTAGTTTTGTGCTGCTGTTATTGAATGGTGGTTGTGTGATGCTATTTTATCACATTTATTTAACACTTTTGACTGCCAAGATTCAATTTGTTCTCCATCTGTTCGGATAAAAAAAAAAAAAAAGGAAGAGAAAAACAAAAATCAGAATGCCAAAGAAAGATGTAGCATTCTGTTTAGGGAGATATGCATGCAATAAAGAAATAAATCCCAACTGTTTGTTATTATAGTGTGTTATTTACTTAATTCTAGAGGGCCATTTCTTTCTCAAATTATTTTAATGTGTATGAAAAAAAGGGTAAATGCAACATAAAATATAGAAACACAGAAACAATGTGCAAATGTACATAAATCGATGTGTTGGTTAGAGTCTGCAGTCCATGTTACTGGGACGGGTGGTGCTTGTAAAATAGGTTAAATAAATTATGGCCCAGCAAATATTACATAAGAAATATTAAGAAACTAGGGATGCACCGATTTCTCAGACAAACATCGGTATCAGACAATATTTGCCTTGTTGACGATAAATAACGGAGAGGAAAACATCGCCGCCTGTAATGCAACTGTATGTTGAAACACTAACAACATTTCTGTAGCTCACTAAAAACATTAGATTTAAGACTGTCAAAGGATTATTTTAACACCATGTCTACCAGAGAGGACACGTTAGCTGTTAGCGAGCTAATGTTAGCAAGCTGTCAGCACGCTAAAGCTTGCAAAACATAATGTGTAGTTTTCTGATTCTTCCACTATAAAACAAGTTGCTTATTCTGTCAAAATGTTTTAGCTTAACTTACAGAAATACAGTCAGCCTTAAACTGACATTTTGGATTTTTGACATAGTGACTAAATGTTTGCTGAACACGTAAAGTCGGCCGTAAGTTACTAAGTTTTCCCGTTCTTCCATCTGATGTCTCATGTCTTATTGCCGCCTGTATCCACTTTTGTCTTCTTAAAAGATTAGTTTTTCAGTGCGGCAGCTTATAAAAACGTGGTTATTGGTTATTTCTCCTGCTGGTCGTGTGTCCCACCTCACAAAAGCTTGTAGGCATGTTTCTGTTGTTTGCTAGCAGACTGAATCGACGAGGATGCACCCTCACGCAATACGAAGTCAATGGACAGCGGTGAATTGTTTTCCCCTCCGGTGTGGGCGGGGCTTAAATGAGCAGGGTCTCAGTATTGCGATGGCCCAGGAACAGTAAAAGTCACAGTGGTTAATGAGTCTGCATGAAGCTGTGAGAGGACACTGACCCTGAAGTCAGCAGCAGAAACAACAAGAGAAGTGTGGGGCTGAGTGGAGAACCTCTGCTGATTGGGCACAAGGGCTCATCCTACCAGCAGCCAGTGGGATGCAGAATCATAAAACAAGAATGACAGATGATGAGTGAAAAGATCATAAAAAGCAAGATAAACAAAAACAATTGAGTGACAATTGCATGCAAAATGTCAGGAGTGAAATGAAAAGAATTATAAATAAATAAATAAAAAACTGAATGCATGCATCAAGTATGAATCAGAGTGAAAGATGCAGCGGTGCTTTGAATCTTTACAATTTGCTGATGAAAACCAGACAGAATTGACAGAGGCCAACCCTGAAAACCTCACTAATAGAGCTGTTTCCTGCACGGAGGCACATGTGTGCTTGTGTCTTACATTTTCATTGTTGTCGAAACACACGTCCGGCCCTTTGCGGTATCTGGGATTCTGAGCCAGCTCGCATGGATCTGGACCTTCAGCTGAACAGACTCTCAGGAAAAAGCGATTTACCAGCAGCAGTGCACATTTAACACTTTAAACGGCAACTATTAAATGATGTGCTCACTCTTAATTTGCCTGCCAAAAAGCCTTATGCCGTTCCAACTCATCAGCCTTGGCTCCAGATGCCCTGATTTATTTTCTCGAAAAAAAATGAATCAAGGCAATCCAAGATTTAATTATACATCATACTTTATGTGGTCAAGCAGATTGCAACACTTTATTCTTATGAAAACATTTAAATTAATCTTTATCATTGAGTCATGAGTAAGTCATGCCATATGTAAGCCTATGTGTGTGTATATAGTTTGTATGGAGAAATCATACAACCAGGGCTGGAAATGGTCAGAATAGGTTGTTTGTGATGTTGCACATCGGTGCGTTTTCCAGATGGAGGGCAGGAAACTGGAGGCAGTGACTACCAACACTGCACAAATGCCTTTGATGTGCGCTGTTTATGGCTGTTCCAAACTATCAACTCTGTAGTAGTAAGAAATAAAACAAAAATCACACAGAAACAGCAGCAGATGTGGATCAAAAACCTCCATTTTCAGTCAGAGGAGCGGAGTCGACTAATTAGGGTTGCCGACTCCCTGAAATGGAAATAACGTGTCTTACACCTGCATTACTGCATTATTATTACACTTAATGTATCTAAATATATAATATACTTGGTTGTAAGAAGTCCTATCCATAACATATCAAGGACATGCAGTGTTTTCAACCATGCTTTCCAGCCATTCGTGTTCATTCTCCCGTTCTATATTTCTGTAATCTTTTCTTCTTTTTTGCCGCCAGAGGCAGCCACGTTTTTTAAACTGTTGTTGTCACAGGGGAAGGGTGCAGGACACAGGTGTATTATAGCAACACTGACCTCACCTGACAGGCAGAGAGAGAGAGAGAGAGAGAGAGAGAGCAGCAGAGCAGCAAGATTTCCATCTCATATAAATCATTGATTCTCAAAAACACAGAACAAAGTGCGTCCCTTATCAGTTCAATAAGGGGCACGTATTTTAATTTCCAAATACGGGATGATTTTGTATTTTAAGGGACAGTTGGCAAACCTACAACTTTTGTCCAACGTTTATTTCTAAAGCATTACGTTAACCATGCCTAGTATTGCCGTGCAATTACAATGTGCTGTGACAACTTTCTTACTGCCTGCCCTCGATCTGAATTCCACACGTCATGTCATGTCACCTGATTACAAACAAGCTATATTTTTAGCGTGCTACTGTGCAGCAGCATGTGTGTAGGCATGGAACGATATGAAAATTCACGATTATCCTGGCCAAAATAATTGCAATTCACGATATTATCCCGATAATGATCGAAATATGCTTAAAACTCTTAAACTGGAACTAAAACACAGAATCACTTTACTTTACATTTTGCTTTGTTGTGAATTTTTTCTCAAAACATTACGACTTCTGTCTCGAAACATTATGGCTTCTTTCTCATAAAATTGTGACTTTTTTTTTTCAAAGCATTACAACTTTTGTCTCAAAAAACATTACGACTTTTTCAATTCGTGAGGATATTCATGATTATCCAGATAATGGAAATGTGTTTTTTTATCATGATTGGTGATACAATCAATTATTGTCCCATCCCTACA
This sequence comes from Heterobranchus longifilis, assembly GCA_028570985.1. Taxonomy (NCBI): domain Eukaryota; kingdom Metazoa; phylum Chordata; class Actinopteri; order Siluriformes; family Clariidae; genus Heterobranchus; species Heterobranchus longifilis. The sequence goes on from JAOVVB010091653.1 coordinate 11,612, forward strand.
TGTGTGTATCGTGTGTGTGTGTCAGCGTTTGTGTGTGTTGAGTGGTGTCGTGTCCTCATTAGCAACTGGAGGCCCTTGTTGCGACCCCGTGGTGGTGACCTCTGATGATGACATCTTTAATATATATATATATATATATATATACTGTATATAAATGCATAGTACAAACACACTCCTGCTGTTAACTTTAATTCATCCTGATGGCAGCATGCAGCCCAGATGAATTAAAACAAAGAAATGTAACATGAGTCAGGCTTTCATATGCCGTGCATCTGGTTTACTGTTCAGTCGTGAACATTCAGGAGGGACCTGCTGCACACTCCTTAGGTGTGCGTCCTTGTATTGAGAGTTTAAAGCCCTCCTGTCATACGGGTGATGGATGGAGGGCTGGAAAGTAAAAAGGAAGTGTAAGTCTATGTTCGATTTTTACGAGTTGAGTGAAAGGATACAGGGTTGTTCCGCCTGTCGTAGCGGCCTGGGGTCGCACGACAAACACGTTGCCTTGGCATCGGTGATCAGGAACACTAGGTTGGTGTTTGGCAGCTTCTCAGCACGGTACATCCTAGAAAACACACACATACACAGTGTATACAGTATTCATACAGTAATGGGGATATCCTGCATCTCCAATTTACATGCAATAACATTATCTATAATATATTGCATTTGCACAGAGCATATACAGTGTGTATTGCATACACACAGGTCTGTGTGCAGTTGTGCACATATACACATTCCTACCTCGTCTCTCCTCTTGGGATTGGCTTTTTATGGTAGTCATGAACGTTTCTGTTTCTACAGTCGTTAACGTTGGGGGGTAAAGCACCAGACACGTGGGACTCATAACACTCAGTAATTACAGCCATATTTAACCCCCTCCGACAGCCCAAATTGACACAAAAGGAGGTTAGAGCAAAGTGGATGTGCAGTGGTCCGTGAATGTGTGTATTACTAAGTTTGAAGTATAGCCAGAGAGCCAAGGAAGAAAAACAGATAAAAGAGCTTTTGTGCTTCCCTCTGCAATTCCGGTCACTGACAGATCAAGGTAATCTGCGTCTGATCAGAACTCATCAGAAAACAGCTGCCTGAAATCACGCTGGAAAACAGAAAGAGGCCAGGAAACTAACAGTATTCTGGAGCCATCCCTGCAGACCATTAAACAGAAGGATGTCCAGGAAGAAGATAGTGTAAGAGGTGGAAAATCTAAAACAGCACACCCCATTTACAGTATGAGTGGACTGAGCATAGGCTGTCAAAAATAATGGACGTAACAGCAGTGACGTCACCCTTTGGCTTGTGGACTACCGTTTTAAAGTTTGGCATTTGGCCGTCGCCATCTTGATTTTTTGGAGCCAGAAGTGACCATATTTGGACAAGAAGTCTGGGGACTATGAAGCGGCTAAGCTAGTGTGGTTTTAATGATGATGTGCTAAATGCTCAATAGGTTAAGTTGCTGATTTTCTGAGTTTTGTTGGCGGGTAAATGGAGATCTCAGGTTTGAAAATCTGCAAACGTTCCCATAAGTTACCAGCTAACACTAGCGCTACCTAGCTAATTCAGTTAGCAAGGTGCTAACAAACGCAGAACAATACATTTTTAGGCGACCAAAATGTTACAATTAACTTTAATGAATGTTGTGAAAGGGTCAAACACCCAAAAACAAGTTCACGTCTATTTTAATGTACACAGTTGCCATGGATACGCAAGCCTCT
>JAOVVB010091674.1:0-13323 GCA_028570985.1 Heterobranchus longifilis
GGCTCATCTTACCCCACTCTCCCCTATAGTGTATATGTACTATTTATTTCTATCTTTTATTTTATGGATCCTCTGTAAAGTGCTTATTTGTGTCATTTCATTGTATTAGAAATGGCTTACACACAAAGTTGAATGGGCAGAGTTTACAAATGTTTTTGTTTGGCCAGTTTCTAGATTGTTGTTCATGATTCTGACTCAGAAGCCCATGCTGTCATTGTTCCATAGATGTATTGTCCTTTCAATCAGCCTGTATAACCTGCCCTTTTCCAAGCCCTGTTTTGTTCCATATTATTATTGTTATTATTATTATTAGTCGACTAACACTAACTATTCGATTAGTTGATCTGTAAAACTGACTTTCTCCACAAAGACTCATGCAAAAGCACCACTTTAAATCTTGTGTTTACCAGAGATGTGCTCATAAGTTTCTTGAAAATAAGTCATACAGCATGAAAAAAGCATAAAAAATGACTTATCGACTAAAGAAATCTTAGTTGACTAAGACCAAAACAACCGATTAGTTGACTAATCATTGTTTTGGTGTCTATCTGCAGTAACTTTCTACATAATCCCGGCATGCAGTACATGGTATGTTATATATTAGTATTAAAAATTATTTTTTCTTTTATCCGTATCAGCCCAAGATTATTGGAGTACTCCACTCAGGAAAGGACTATTTTACACAGTTTTTCAGGGCTGTCCTTACAACAGATGTAACACAAAATAATCTATTATTATATGAGTAGAAAGTGTCTAGATTTAAGAGTACATTCTGGCATTATGGCATTTTCTAAGGCTCATCTGCAAGAATAGAGATATGAATTTCATGTAACCAGCAGGGTAATGACATCAGGACAGCATTAGTTAGTAGGTGTGGAGCTTTAAAGATACTTATCCATTCAATCTTCAAATGTGTTTCATGTAAAGACCCATCTATCAATTTTGATACCACTTTTTAAAAGTGAAGCTATGAGGTCTTTTCCAAAGAAATCAGGCAGAATCACAGATTAGGTCATCATTCTCTCTCATAATATTATTTTCCCTGGCTTGCCTTTCTGTAACTCCCCATGTCTACACTCATATTTATCATCCATATCAGTACTTACTTGTTGTGATGACTTCCTCCACAGGCAGATCTCCCAAACACAGCTGGATAGCTGACAGACATATCACCACTGCCAAGGGGAGAGACATCTTCACTTATCAACCACCACCAAACTGTGCTGTGCTCTTCACGAGGGGATGACCGGTGGAAGACGGATCTCCACAAAAAGATGCCAGATGAAGAAGACGCTTCAGCTGAACCAGCAGACGCCCTGCAGCTGAAAAAGGTACATTTAAAATGCTGCAATAGAGCCACAAAGTGCAAAAATGACAGCTATAGAAAATGCTTCAAAGAGAGAAACAACTCTTTACCTTTCTGATTTAGAAAAATGGGACTTCACTCAGTGAATGCTGGAGCAGCAGTGAGACAAACTAATGTGAGGGAGAGAGAGAGAGAGAGAGATGTCGTCAGTGAATGACCGTTCAGCATTTAAGCTCTGTGGTATGTTTAACAAACCAGTGTAGACCACACCCACTGCCTGGCAATGACGTCATGTAGGGATTTAACATCCATCAGCGGCTTTGGTGTGTGTGTGTGACAGAGGGTAAGTGGGGATGGGGGTCAGATGTGTGCCATTGTGTGTCTCTGCACTCTTTGTGTGTTTGCATTCATGTGCGTTATGTGGGTGTGTTGCCTGCGTCTATATGTGTTTATGAGGATGTCCATTTCTTTACAAGTGTAGAGTGTGAACAAGGCACTTTTGTGGAGATGTGACTCAAACTCAGCAGGTTACTCCTGTTGGCTGGTGGTGAGTCACCGTGCAAACTACAGCACATTAACATTTCTAGGTACATCAACATCCTGTGTGTTATCATGTGATAAAGCGTTGAACTATTCTGATAGGAGAGAATAAATACACAAACGTCAGCGAGTGGAACTCAGTGGAATTAATGAATTGTGTGTCCTCTGGGACAATATGAAAATTTCCTTTCATGATTATCCTGGCAAAAATAATTGTGATTCACAATAATATCCCTATAATCATCAAAATATACTTAAAACAGCACTAGAACACACTGAAATAACTTTACATTTTGCTTTGTTGTGACTTTTTTCTCAAAACATTCCAACTTTTTTCTTGAGTGTGTGTGTGTGTGTGTGTGTGTGTGTGTGTGTGTGTGTGTGTGTGTACCACAGAAGATTTGAGTAGGCTACTTTGCCAGGTGTCTCTCTGCGGACAGATTTTGTCACTGCGATTGCATCACAGCCGTGCAAGATTAATTTATTCGGATCCCCGTTGTGACTATTCTTCCTGGGGTCCACGCATAGAAAAGACTGAACACCATCATACTACATACATGAAACAGTCAACAGCACACCCTCAAACTCCTCACCATAAACCCAGGTTTTGCCCCAACGCACCCCAGATCACCCCTTATCTTTCATCTCAAATTTGACAGAAAAGCACTCAAATAACAACAATGATAAATAATAAATACAAAAAAATAAAATAAAATATAACAAAACTATTTCCAGCAAGAAGGAAAGATGCAGTCACGAAACTTTACAGGTGTGTAGATGAAAATCAAAATGTCAGTCAAAATGAAGGCTGAGTTTGAAGATGGTGTGGTCCCAGTAAGGGCGTCGGAAGTAGGGCGGGTAGAAAGGAGGGAAGGGGCCATGGGCCCCCCCAATTACGCCCCTGGCCCGAGTTGGTGTCGTGGCTGGTGTGATCCCAAGATGGTCGCAAGATGGTCTCTAGTTAGAGGTTTTTATATTTCATGAAACTTTCCACTCTCACAGCTCTCAGTTTTAAGTCTTGACTGTGGGCATTGTTGGTAGCATGAATGGTTGGCTGTTTGTCTGTTAGCTGGCAGGGTCAAAAACATGTCAACAGATTTTTAGGAAACACTGACTAAGGAATAAATGTTTATTTTAAATGGCTGGGGTTCCAGATCCAGGCTGTAACACTGCAAAATAGGGCAACTTCCATTACTTTTTGTCCTACTGAAGTAAGATTTATCCATGAAAGTAGCTGGCGCTGCTTGTTCATTAGCATAGTGCGAAAAATTAAAATAATATGGCAATTAAATGTCTTATCCAGGGGCGGAGCAAAGGGGGGTGGCTTCTGGGGCTCCAGCCCCAAATGTTTTCTCAAAAGCCCTGGATGTTTTAGGTTTTTAAAATACCTTCAACTTTGTGTGATTTCCCCTCAATCTCAATGGAGCAAAAGTTCTATTACTGGGGAAATATCACCCTCTATTGGTCCGCCCTAACACTGTCATGGAGGGTTGTTCTATGCTACTACTACTACTACTACTACTATTACTACTATTACTACTACTACAACTACACTATTCCTTAAAGAAAGCTAATATAATTGAGTAAATGTAAATGTAGCAGATTTGTCAGCTAAACATTCATTCTGTGAGCTCTACTCCAGCATAACAAAAATAGGTTTTAAGTTTAGTAATGTTGTTCTCGCCAAATCCCTACCCTACCTACATTATGTAACTTAAAAATCGTAACATCAGACAATGTTTGCCTCTGTAGGTGGCAGGAGTGAAAATCAGTCATCCTCAACATTTGTTGTGTTGTGGTTTCAGAATGATAACGACAGTTGGAGAACATTTAGGCACAATATGCTTTACACGATTATTTTTAGGCATTCTATGATCTCAAATGGCTTTAAAAAATAGTGCATAAATCTCCCGTAAATGGGGGAAAAAGATCTCCCGGACCCCCATTGGTTTGGGCTGAGCCCCCAAATGTTTACAACATCTGGCTCCGCCCCTGGTCTTATCAGTAAACAGGTTCAAGCAGCATATCAACAAAATAATTACATGTATTTTAGATAAGGTTAGGGGCAATGATTTCATGCCAAATACGATTTTTCTAGTCTTCTGTAATCAGATGAAAAGCAGAAGAGTTGTGGTGTCTGGTGTGCATGTACTGATACAGTAGGTTATTATGCAACCAACAGTTTCGACCCCTGTATGTAATGAGTGTGAATGCCCAGCAGAGGGTAGCAACACCGTAACCCATAATGCAACAGGTGGTTGACGAGGCTAAGTGGCTGTTCTACAAGAAGTATACATTATGTGTCTTTCAGCTACAGCATGTTGGATTTAAAGTAGGGGCACTGTACAAACTGTTCAGTTTAGGATTTGGTGGAAGATAAGTGATGCAGGAGTTCCATAAACAGAGATAGCTAAATTATATACAAACACCTCTGACAGAGGAAGCATAGATAAAGGCAGGTGAGACAAACGATAGGCAGATGGGATCAGACTGACAGGTACATTGGCTCATACAGTGAGACAGGAGAGACAAAAAGACAGAGTGAAAGAAAAGAAACATGCAGATGGACAAGCAGTCAGAAAAAAACGAGGGGCAGATGCAGTCCAGTCAAACAACACAACAAACAAATATATCACTTAGTCCTTCAAAAAAGTTGTGCTTGTTGCTGGGTAGGAGCTAGATCATATACGTGGTCACTGAGTGTCAACATTTAAGTTAGCAGTGAGCTAAAGGGTTTAGGTTATAGGTTAAAAGACAGAGTTTATAAGGTGAGACACGTCTTCATGTATAATGAATATAAAGTGTATAATTGCTGCGTTTGGCCTCATATTTATTCACTACAATGTTGCATAGGAGGGTTCAAATAACCATCTGTGTTTATGCTTTCCAGTTAGGTTCCATAACCACATTCGGTGGGTACGATCTAGCATCTACCCTGTTGCTGGGTTACACTGAATACTATACTTAATTATATTAAATTGCACAGGTATTACATGGCTTTCCACAAGATATAGAGTCAGTGGGAAAAAGTAGCCAGCTAGGGTGGTCCAGAAAAAAAAAGTTTGTCCGTAAAAGCCCAAATTTGGTGACCTCTGGCACGTTCTAAAGCCATCATATACACTGATCTTAATTATTGCATATTTTTTAAAAGTTTGCCTACCTGATTGTAAACATGGAGTGAATTATTGTGAATGAGAATTAGGTTTCTGTGCATTTTAGTCCACACAGTCTGTTCATTTGACCTAATTTATTATTTTGTATTTATTTATTTATTTATTTATTTATTTATTTATTTATTTATTGACACCTTCACTGTAAGGTTCATCACGACATGATTAATGTGTTGTTTTACTAGAAACATAAATGCACTTGCATTCAATTGAAAATACACAATTTTATTTTAAGCGGGAACATGTTTTTAAATACACGTCTTATCCAGGCTATGTATTGATTTTAAAATAACTTATTAATAGAATAAACCTATGCGAAAGATAACTCTAAAATAACAAAACACATGAACCACTTGACTCAAATCATATGAATCTACTGAACCATGAATTAATTAATATCTGTAAAAAGTGCAATGTAAATAAAGATAATTAATTCAGTAGTAGTCGGCTGGACTTAAACGAGTAGTCAGCTGTTCGCTGGCAGCTGGCGCTTATGGAAAGCTTTGGTATTATAACAGAAAAAGGCAAGGTACACTATTTAAAAGAATGCACAATACAAGTTATGTAAATAGATACAATATGCAGGAAGGAAGCCCATTTTAGGCCTGGTTGGTGTTCCTAATGAGATGTACTGTAACTCATCCAAGCTGCAGTCAGGTCAGGGTCAGTGTAAGGGGGCGGCTGGATTTGCTCAAATTGGAAATCCCCCTTTTCAATGGAATAATTGATGTCAGTGTTGTTTGCCTGATGAGTGTGCTGGACACCAACTGCCACAGTTGTCATTTGTCCAGTCTGTCCAGGTCAAAGGTCAAAGTTACTTCACAGATTAACAATGCTGTTTAATTTATTTTTTATTTTATTTGTATTTTTTTTTTAATTTTAGAGCCATATATGTTGTTAAATGTACAGTTTGTATACTTAGAACAAATTATTTTATTGCATTTATCTTATGTCATTATGGCCATCACATTGTACTATATTTGGTATATTACATGAAAAACAAGTAGTACAGGTATGTGTTACTGAACCTATAGCAAACAGTTAAATCTTTAATGAAATCTGTATGAAATGTGCCATAATTACGCAAGACTAAAGACCTCCAGTATAGACTTAGTTATCAGACACACCTGTGCAATTGAATGCCAACCAATATGACACCACTGCAAGAAATGTTGTCTTTGTGAAGCCTAAACTCTTCCGTTTATGTTGTATCAGAGATGGTAATGTGGAGGCTGTAGTGTTGCATTGACAGATGTGTTTTTCCACATCCATGTATAGCCTATTCACGAGGGAGGATAAAAGGTCATTGCTTTGGATAATGAGATGTCACTGTCATCCAATTTATTGTCTGCTAAAGAGCACTGGAAACATTAATGGATTTAATGTGCTTCTGTAGCCATCACATAGCAAGTAAGCATGATAGATAAATAAATATATAAATAAATGAATGAATAAATGTGGGTCCTGTCTCACAATTTAGCTGGATAACAAAAAGCTTGTTGTTGTGAAAATAAAAGTAAAAACACATTTTACACAAAATGTCCCTCATCTGCTACTTATTCTTACCAGTAGAAGGCTAACATGAATGTTTGTCTACAATAAATCAAATGTTATCTCAATTTATTCATCTTCTTCTATCACTTTAAATTATTAAATTATTTTTTTTTACAATTTCCCCCTCTCCTCTCCTTCAACTAAGGCAAAAACTCATCATTAAAACAAAACATTTGCACATAGTTGGATTCTTTGAAAATGAGCTTGATCCAGATTAAAAGGTCCCACATCATTCTCATTTTAAGGTTCATACTTGGATCTTGGGTTTCTACGTAAACATGTTTAAATGATTTAATGTTAAAAAAAACAACATTATTTTTCTGATACTGTTTGTCTGAATATACCTGTATTTACCCTCTGTTTGAAACGCTCCATTTTAAGTGGGTCTCTCTTTGGTCAGTGTTTCTGGGTCTGCCACATCTGCACTCTCAGTGTCTCAGCGTTTTGGTGTTTTGGCACCGTCATTGCAGCCAGGGAATGACTAATGGCACTGTAGCGGCACTTTCTACGTATATATAATAGTTGTGACATCACAATTTTACTGAAGTTCAGATTGATTGACAGGTGGATGTTGTGATATTACTGGTTGAAATGGGTTAGTACTACTCCTAAACTCGGGACATAAGGAGGGTGTGAAATGAGGGGCTTGTTGTTGAATGTACTTGAATACACTTTATGTCTGCACCTGTCTGTGCTATGCACTTATGTCTGTCACTGTGCTGTGATTGTATGTATTTTTTTTATGTGGCAGCCTTTATGTCCAAGACAAATTTCCCTCTGGACAAATAAAGTAATTTTGAATCTTGAATCTTAAGTAGGCATGCATAATTATTTTATTTGACAAAGAAATGTACATTTTTTGGCATATAGGCCTATTGGTAAATAGGTGCACAACATAATCAAAGATGTGATCTAAAAGGGTTGAAAATGCATTTTTCATTTCAGCTTGACTTCAATTTAATTTAAAATTAGGCCTATTAAAACAATATATACAAAAGTAATAATAAAATGAAAGATAAAATCACTGGCTTTTCTATGTAAACCCACTGCATACATAGTTGGATCATTTCGTACATTCATTTCACCATAAAACTGTATTAATTTAATTAAATAAATAAATAAAATAAGTTTTGCATTAAGTTTGCAGCTTGCAAAACTACCAACAAATACCACCTTGCAATGCCTGCTTGCTGCAAAATTTCACATGAAAAGTGATGCAAATATAAACCATCATAATCCTCCTGCAGGAGAGACCTCTATCTGTTTTTCCCATGGTTTTTCCATGTCACATTCCTTAGCCCTCAGACCTGGGATCAGTGCTGAAAGCTCAGCCTCCATAATCCCTTTACAGTTAGGACCCGCCCACTAAGCCGGGTGATTGACAGCTTGCTCCTCCAACCAGGTGGCGGCCGACTTGTCTGGCCTCCTTCCTCCTCCCCTCCTACTCCTCCTTGTCCGACTTTGTTGCTCTCCTGCCCCGCTAGTCCGTCCGGGGGAGCCGAAGAACAACTCGACAAAGTCCCAACTATGGAAGGCGACAACATAATAATGCCTGTTTGACTCGGGGAGATTTTCCAAGGTAAGTTTGTTTTTTAAAACTGTATCAAAGCGGGAGGGAATTAGCGGCTCGGAAGCTGCGTGCGTCTGTGTGTGTGTGTGGGGAGGAGGGGGGTGCGAAAAGTTTATCCGCCTTACTACACGGGACAGGAGGAGACAGAGGGACATTTACTCCAATGTTATTCAGTGGGGATGCGTGTCATGCTGCGCTTCTTATATTACATGTTTTTTTTTAATTGCATGCTTTATAATTATGCCTCCCACAATGTTACAAGAATGAGTCCATTATTCTATCATTTATTCCAATTTTGTCTGATTTTATGAGATATAATGAGCTCGCTGGGAGCTGTTTTCGTCACTGTTGATTAAACAGCTGTGTTGTGAGTAGACCTTTGATTAGTGAAAGTTTTAGGAAGAAAGTAGCAGCACACAAGCAAAGTATTGGATGTTATTGATGGCATTTGGCTTGATTTAAAATGTAGTATTGCATTGTTAGAATTAAATAGTTTATAAAAAAAATAACTTGATAGACTCCTGTGGTTGTTGGTGCAAGTGGTTTGTGAGCTGTGTGTTTACCTTCATGCAACTGTATTTGTTTATACGGACAGTAACATGGAAAGCTCATTGCATCCAAATCACTGTTGTTGCATTGTTTTTCATTGATTTGTTTGTAGTTCTCAAACACAAGCACAGAAACACACTTGGCAGTGAAAATATTGATTCACTTGATGAGTACCACAATATGTTTTGTCATACTGTATTGAGTCTCAAAAACACTATTGATTTTTAATTAATAGTTTTGTGGCATACAGTGATTGATTTTGTGTTGTTTAAACCCCCTAACTGTTAGATAGCAGTGTTGTTATCAGCCATTTGACTCTTCTACAACAAAGTGTGCACATGGTGGTGTGTCTTTATACTATGACAGTTTTCCTAAAATTAGTTTAAAAAAAAACCCAGCAGTATATCGCCTTCCTTCCTTCCTATATATCGCAATATATTGAATCGTATCCCCTGTATCATGATACATATTGTACCATCAGATTCTTGCCAATACACAGTATACCACAGTACATGTGTTGTTGTTTTTTATAGGGAAAGGAACATAGAAAGCTCTATACATCAAAAGCACTGTTGTTGCATTGGCTTGCATTTCATGTTTTGCTGCTAGCTCTCAAACACAAGCACAGAAACACACTTGGCACAGTGCATAGATGAAGCATTTAAATCATGAGTCATCCAAAGGCACTTGTTGTTGTGATAAACAACATTAGTCCTCATCCTGCTCATTTTGTATATTTATATACACAATTATAGTTCCGGGGCAGCAGTAAAGGTTAATGCTCCGAGTCCGCAATTAGAAACACAGACAGATAGACAGACAGAGAGACAGAGACAGTGGGACGGGGTCTCACTACAGATGTGCATTCCTCCAGCCAGTGGAGTGATCGTGCCTGTAAATAGAGCTCAACAGGAATGCAAACAGACCAAGCAGAAAGACGAAGCCTGGGGGTGTCTCATGAGTAGGAGAGGGAAGGTAGGTGGTAGAAAGAGGCAGGGAGACTAGGCTGCAAGCTATTTGGCTCTTTTAGCCAAATGTGTTACTCTTTCTAAATGTCTCCCCACTTTAAGCAAAATGTGGGTCAAAGTTCATGTTGTACTCTTCCATAGTTGAAAGCCACTAAGAAAGTCAAGTTTAAGTTTTTGAATCATGTATAGGCCTATCTGTTTTGAGTCATCATTTGATTGGTTGTTTTTGGTTGGTATTCTTTTTTTATTAGATAAAAAATGACACATTTGATATGAATCAGTGGGGTAGTGATGTATGAGTGTAGGCCTACTTGTATGAAAGCCAAGTCAAGGTAGTGATTATCCTGTGGTGTGTGTGTGTGTGGGTGTTTCAAGTATCAAGCTGCATCCATTCATGTATACCACAATTTAGATTAAATGTTTTTGTGTCTTATTTAGCCTATGCTTTTAGCATATAGGCTACTTAAAATATTTAACATTTTTGTCAGGGAATTGTGGCTGTTACACTCTTACTCCTTGCTGCTTTAAATGTTGACAACAGAGGGGATTTCTGGATTAGGCTAATTTAGGATTTTAGAATCAGAATCCGCTTTAATGGCCAAGTGTGTGTACACACACACACACACACACGCACACACACACACACGCACACACACACAAGGAACTATGGTTTGTTGCTCTTGATGTATACGCAGAATAGACATACAGCTAAAACAAAGACTGCAAGCTGAACAAAGATAAATAGAAACATTTGACTACTAAGTATGTACTACAGCCGAACAATTAATCGGAATTTTATCAAAATCGCAATATGCACTAGGCCTATAGGGCAATATCCAAATCGCAGGAGGCGTAATATGTGTTAAAGGTAAAATATGTGACAAAATACCATTCAGAATGAAGTATTGTGGTGCTAGCTGCAAATCGTATTCTACAGACTTAAGAAAAAAATCTTTGTTTGGTAGAGATCCTCGCAAAAAAATCACACCATGATCATTTTAATATATATTTTTCAATAAAAATGAGAATGATGCAAAAATTATAATTCCCTCCAATATTGTGAATCATATTGCAGTTGCAATATGAAAATAATCTCAATTAGATATGTTTCACAAATCATTAAGCCCTAGTATGTATATTAAAAAGTGTATGTACACATAAATACAATAGTGCAATGGTGCTGGAATAAAATATAGAATGATAAATATAACAGGTTGCTTATATACATGAGGTAGTTGGATATGCCACGGTGTATGAGCATAGTCTGTTGTACTAAGCTCAGAAGTTGTGTCTTATTGTTGTTATTGGGTGTTTGACTGGTGGCTTGTCACTGTTGGTCGCAGGGATGCACCGATCTGACTTTTTCAGTTCCGATACCATTACCGATCCCTGGGCTTTGGATGTCGGACAATACCAAGTACCGATTGATACTTAACGAGTGGCCCCGGTGCCGAGGGCAACACATGGTGTGGTTAGGAAATATTGTAATATTGTTATCGCAATATTCAACAACATTATCACATATTTTGCTCATATCGTGCAGCCCTAATAGGAATTTTTGAAAACATGGGATCAGCATTCAGTATCTTTGAGCCAACTGTATGTTGTCCAAAATGTCTTATTACAAAGCATTTTAACAATAAAGTCAGACAATTATAGACATGCAAGTAATTGCCAAAAACTAGACATTCCCATGATTTTAAAGACACCTGAACTCACCTCGAATCTAAATAGACCACACACAGACATCGCCTGAAACGACAAATTCCCACCTTTCTAATGACACCCGAACACCCCTCGCATTTGTTGTGGATGCATGGGATGTTCGGGTGTCCGTCACTATTTGCGGTGAAACGAGTGAACAAACTTCACATTTTACTGTCAAAGTGACATTTAAATCTATATTCTTATCATGATATTTCACCAAGAATTGTGCCCAAATCAGCAGATTTAGTTACTTGCATGTCTCAGAAGAAATATCTCTACACGGCAGACATGTTTGTTTATTGTCCAGCCGTGCACCACCGGCGCGCTACAGTACAGACGCTTGACGTGCACACATCATCATATGTAAACACAGAAGTGAATTGAATAGATCGGCCCCATTGTCACCGATACCCGATCCAGCTATTTGAGTCAGTATCGGCCCGATATCAATATCGGCCCGACATCAATATCGGACTGATGCATCCATAGTAGGGCTGTCAAAGAATATTCTAAATTCAAGTATATATATTAGAATTGTAAAAACAAACAGATATTGAATGAAAACTAATATTCTATTATGAAAATGTATATTTTATTGTGGAAAAAGCAGCACAGCAGCTGTCTGCCTCGCACGTTAAGTTACTGCTCATGCAGTCTGGCTGCGTACGTAAGCAGCGTCGGCATAAAGCCTTATACTCTCCCTCCTTCCTTCAGTCTGCTTCTCAGAGTCTCTTCTCTGCAGTCTGAGGCGTAGCTCCGCCCAGGATGATTGTGATTGGTTTAAAGAAATACAACCAAGCCAGGGAGTTGTTTCCACTATACAGAGTGAAAGACATTCAGTCCAGACCTCCCTCCCAGTGCAGACACAGTGCTGTGGAGATAAGTCTGACTACAAGAGACTACTACTAATACACACCAGACATTTCCTGCTGCTGCTCTTTCACATTAAAAGCATTTAACTGGCGAAACACGAGTGGACCTTTATTATGAAATAGTCACAGGAAATGTAACGTGTTGACGTCGATGATGTTTCAGCTAACTTGCGTCTCCAAAACAAAACAAAGGGCATTTTCTGCATTTGTTGACAGCGGATCAGTTTCAGTAAGGAGGTAATGGAACAGTCAGCAGCAGAGACAGAGAGCTGTTAGATGAAAAGCTGCAGTCGACAGGCTGCACACATCAAACTTCTCAACAAGGTAATGTTGCTGACTCGTGTAACGTTTACTTCCACTGTCGAGACGCCGTGTTGGTTGCTCACAGAATGATAGAAAAAGGCCAATTATTGTCTGACTTCTTCAAACTGTATTTTCCGTTACCAGTGTCGCCAAATCAACCAGGACTGAAATCTTAAGGATTGCCACTAAGTTTTACAGTATTGCTATTATTTTATGTTTATTTTGTAATGTGTAGGTATGTAGATCTTTTAAAAGACACGTTTATGTTGAAATAAATACACCTATGCAAGTAGTTATGTCTCTCATATGATTTTCCCTTTTATGGACGTAAAAATACAAACCTGTGTGGTTTTTTTTAGAAAGAATAATCGTAATTTTTGGCCAGTTTTGACAGCCCTAAACCCTCGTAATAACTGATGCTATAGAGTGTTTGTCGCTGTGTTTATGTGACAGAACTCATTTGTAGAGAATACTGTATTAAATCAAAGTGCTTGATCCCCGCTACAATATCTTGTCTGATGTCTGATGATGGAGCATTACTGACATTTGTGTTATTTATTTTTTATTATTGACAATATACAGTATTTGAGTGCCTTGACTGTTACAGTAAGAATTATGGCCAATGAGCCACTGTTAAATGTTTATACTTTTTAATGAAAAAAACAATAACAAATACAGCCTGACAGTGCAGATCCACCAGCAGCAGTGTGGCTGCTCGAGGCCGCGCTGCTCCACTCAGCTGGCCGCTTGTTGTTTTCCCTCCTTTGGAAAGTCGGTGACGTAC
>JAOVVB010091693.1:0-27648 GCA_028570985.1 Heterobranchus longifilis
GAGAGAGGGAGAGAGAGAGAGAGAGAGAGAGAGAGAGAGAGAGAGAGAGAGAGAGGGAGAGAGAGAGAGAGAGAGAGAGAGATGATCAATCCCTGAACGAGGCAGGAGAGGGTCCTGACACCGTCTCCTTCTCAGCGGCTGACGGACGGAAGAGATGCTCGCTGATGTCCAGATGACTTTACCGGCTGTGCGTCGCGTGCAGCGCGTAGAATAAATTAACCGGCAGTTTATCTCGCTGTATCTGGCGTCCACACACATTCACTGGCTGAGACGCGGGACGTTTTCACCCCAAAATCCCAGCGAAATAACCGGATCTGCGCTATTCATGAATGAGTCTCCTCTTATTTCAAGGTGAGTAGCCTCTCCTTTACTGTTAGTGGCTGAGCAGCAGCCTGTAGTGCAGCCCGGCGGTGTGCAGGAGGAGGGTAAAGTTGGGTAGACTTTACGCGCATCGGGCGCAGTGAAAAACGTCCAGTGGCATTGTGCACTCTGAATCTAGGTGTTATATCAAATGTTGCATATGCAAATGATCAAATTATTTCTCTGCTGGCCACCTGTGACGACCAACAGATGTGGTCTGATGCTCTGAAGACAGAGCGACTGTAAATGCCTCAGCCTCAGCACCCATCACTGACAGGAGGCAGAGCAGCACTGTGGTGCAAATCTTTGCATTATCAGAGGGATATCACTCTACTTTAGACAAAGCCTGCTATAGCAGCCTGCGTGTGCAGATTTTTTTTCCAGAACTCTTTAGACTTGTGGATTATGCTGGGCAGCGCATCAGATCAGTGGTCACCAGGAGAATACCAGAGTGAAGTATTTAGCCTGGAGATAGTCAGTCCTCCACTGCTGCCTCCTGCAGCCGGAGCTCGTGCAGCCTTGGCAGCCTGGGCAGAGCAGAAGCCACTGGGGCTCTGATAAGGCTGGGCAGGAGCTGAGATGGAGCCCGAGCCTGAGAGAACTAAAGCACACGGCTGTAGCAGTGCCAACCTCAACAATGCT
This sequence comes from Heterobranchus longifilis, assembly GCA_028570985.1. Lineage (NCBI taxonomy): Eukaryota > Metazoa > Chordata > Actinopteri > Siluriformes > Clariidae > Heterobranchus > Heterobranchus longifilis. Next base: position 1,003 of record JAOVVB010091693.1, read on the forward strand.
GTTGACCAAGTGCATCTTTGTTTGAGCCCCCGTCTGTGTGTGTGTGTTTGGGTGCTAGTAGAGGGGGGTGAGAAGGGGTTGTTGTTGGATTCACGGCTCTTTGACTCTCAAACCAGATGAACCCCTCTTCCCTCTGTGTGCTCTTTCTGGTCCGGCTTATCAGGCCGGCCAGTTGGACTAGCTTTTATTCTCCTGGCCCCTCCAGAGTGGGTAAAGCCTCTCATGGAGAGGGGGAGAGAGAAAGAGAGAAAGAGAGATTGGCTTCTCTCTCAGCGTGTTCATGCCAGTCATGCACTCCGGCACTTTATCAGTTGCCTACTAATTTTAGAATTTAAATGAATCTCTACATGAGTTCTGTCTCTCACTCTTTTGCAGCGTTTGACAGCAATAAATGAAACTGAGGTTTGGGTTGTGATGCTTGCTGTTCATGTAGTACAGGGTACAGCAGTTGAGGGTTAACTAGTCTCAGGTAGCCAGAGACTATCTCCACTGTGCTGTCAGCGCTGGAAGAAGGTCTGGCTCCAGTGCGTTTTCACTCTGGGATAGGAGGAATAAAACTCTCTTGCTTGTTTGTATTTCTTTAAACCAATCACAATCGTCTTGGGTGCAGCTACGCCCCGGCTGCAGCGAAGGGACTTTGACAACGGGAACACGAAGGGGAGGGACCGAGGACGCACTGTTCAGTAACTGTTTGGTAAACCAGACTACGGGTTAACCAATCTAAACTCCAGGGCAGACCCATTTTAAGGGTCAGATTATCCAAAAAACACAGTAAGACATATTTCCCCCCTTACTCCTTGTGGTTTCTCACCATGCAGATACTTTTAGTGGAGACTGCCCTCCCCCGAAAAACAACCCCATAAGCAGCTTATTACGACCCATATTTTACGTGTATTGTTAGGCAGCGCACTCTAGTGGCCCTAGTAATTATGATGGGAGCAAAGCAGGAAGTCATGTAACGTAGTATTAAGATCGAGAAAGTCCATTTAAGGTGGGCAGGAGGGGTGGTGGATGGGTGGAAAAAAAGCACGGGAGTTGGATTTATTTAAACTTTGCATAACAAACAGATCTACGTCACGTTCTACGTCATGTACTTATTAACAGAATTTAAGTAATGTAACAAATGTACTGATTTTAACCCAAACCACAATCTTTTTCCAAACCTAACCAAATAAACCTAATCGTTTCACAATCTCCTGCCACCGGTAGGGGCGCTAATTTAAGAAATGCTCCTGTGGGTCGTATTAAAGGGTAGGAACAAATGCCCTATGTGGTCGTATGGTTTGGAGGACTTGTTTTAGTCTTACATGCTGAGGTTTTAAGATATCGGTCTCTGATATTTGTGCGGGATGGAACAATGGAATATGTTTGAATGACAACAGATAGCAGATAATAGTTTCATGGCTGGACGCTGTGTTTAAGAGTTGGGTGAACTCGCCCTTTAAGATCCTACACCGTTTTCTACCAGACTGATCTACTGTACCATAGATTAGATAAAAACAGGCCACGTCCAACTAAATGAAGCATAGATTGTTCATTGATTTCTATTTGCTGAGTGTTGGATTTTTTACCCGTTTCTGTAATGGTAGTTTTGAGAGGGACTGCAGGTGCAACTGCATTATTTTGGAGCCTTTTGACCCTGGAGACAACGCCGGACCAGTGTAGGTGAAGTAATTTAGAACATCTGTCTCTGTCAAATTCACCCACAAGCCAGGAGTTAAGTGTTATCTCAGGCCTCTACAGAGATTAATGAGCTATAGTGTACGTTTGAGAAGAAAGAAAAAAAGGGAAGAAAACAGGAACACAACTCCACTACAGCTGTGAAAAACAGCTTTTGATTTAAATGACCACCAGCTCAAACCGTGACATTGATTTTAGAGTAATTTGAACATCAGGGAGCAGGATGTGGGTCAGGGGCAAAGGCGATGCACAGTCGCTGCAATAGCTACATCAGGAGAATTAGTGTATGTAACACAATTACACGGTGTGTGAGTGCACAGCAGCTCACTACTACTACCCATAGCTGGAGACCCCCCACCTCCAGCCCTCTCTCACTACCCCCACCGCTACCCCCGTTGCCAACGGAGACACTGATTAAACATGACTGTTCAGATGCTACAGCCCGAGGAAGGAGAGCCACTAGTGTGTGTGTGTGTGTGTGTGTGTGCGTGTGTGTGTGCGTGTTTGCATGTGTGTGCATGTACGTGTGCGTACTTACACATTTACAGATTTACTAGTGTGACTCTACATAGGAGTGTAGAGAGCGGGAGAGAAAGCAACAAAAAGAGAGGAGACACAAACAGCGATATGAAACCGAGAACAAAATACTGGAGATCATCAAGCATGACTGATACGGTGTTGCTGTCCTTACTCTTTTCTATCCTTCACCCCCCCACCTTTCAATCTTCATGCTTCCTCTTGTTTCAGTGTGTGATCCAGGCCTGGAGGCAGGCGGATATACAGGTAGATAAAGGTGGAGAATAGGGATGAAACGGGGGTAGAGAGGAGAGGAAGAGGTGGACAAAGCTAGGTAGCGGGAGTGAGAAAGACTAATAAAGACAGGGCCAGACAGAGAGAGAGAGGTGGTAACAAACAGTGGAGGAGAGAAGTGAAAGGGAGGAGAGGTACAAGTGGAAAGCGTGCAGCTCACCTGCCAGATGGCAGCTTTGGCAGCGCTCAGCATGCAGTGATGGCGGTCTTGCAATATGGCGCACCGCCTCCAGATTGTCACACCGTTGTTGATACAAACAGTGCAATAGCTTTGCTGATGTGTGTGTTTTGCATGATTTTCTCTGGCACTGGTGTAAGCAGACAACATATGGTTATGAAAAAAAACTGACAAAGTTGAGGGAAGTCACATGTTTTTTTTATCTTGGGAAAGAACTGACATGACTTTAAAGTTTGAAGAGTCTGTAATCTCTTTTTTCTTAAAAGGGGAACTTAAAAGGGGAACTATCACCTGTCAGGGAACACCTGACAGGTGATATCATCAGAATTTTAACAGACATCTGCACATCTGCGTTACAAACTCAGGTTGTGAAGTCTGAAAGACTGGCAGGGATGGTCTCACAAAACAGGGTGTTCTCACTCCCAACTCGTCAAATACTGACGCACCAAGGCGCCCTTTAGTGTCTGTATGAGACGCACCGTGCTTTCAACTAACTCCAATGTAAACCCATCTGCATCAATGTTTAGATGCTCAGATCAACTGATGTAATATAAAGCACGCCAAAGTCCACATAAGGAGGAGAAAGGACAGATGGGTCAAACAAACACAGACTTTCACCCCAGGAGACCGCCGTTTATGTCCTGTGTGAAACAAAAAGTCATTGTTGACTTTTTTAAAGTTACAAAGGCTATGTAAGTTAACTTTCTTACGAAGCGTTCTTAACCAGCGTCACAGGTGTAACCCAAACCATGACCTTTTCCTGAACCTAACCAAGTAGTTTTGCTGCATGTTTCCTGTGAACACAGAAGTTTATTTTGAAAAGACCCCAAACAAACGGACATGTCCAAAACTGACGCTAACGAGATACCTAGAGCGTCATAGTTTGAAGCGTAGGGCCACTGACCAAGCGTCAGTATTTGAGTGAGAATAAAATATGTTATCAAGTTGCATTATGAAAATGTAGCATCCACTGTTGACTCATATTAGGGAGGTTAAGTCAGAATATCTCAGCCTCTCCTGCATGATACCGTCTCTTGAAAGTCCCTGAACTTTATGGAAGTGTAATGCTAAACCACTGGAGGACCAGTTAACTAGTCGCTTCATGTCGGGCTTAGATGGTGCCAACCTTTACATATAATTTCATACATCTCATGATGGAAAATTCAAATGAGCTATCCATTAAAATGCAAGAATTTAATATAGAAATATAAATGCAAATATTGGTCATGGTAAATGTGTTATATATGTCATGGAAAATGAATGGGAATTGGTCTTAATGTGGTAGAGCCATGGCTAATCTGTGTCACTTCACTTAAAACATTCTACTTCCCTCCATTTCAGCAAATGGCTCCAACTCAAACAATTTTCCATTTCTAAGAAAATGAAATCTTTGTAGTTCTTTCTTCATGGCATGTCAGTAGAAGTTAGGCTTGCGTTGGGGCATACATGATTACATTACTTAACACCCCACCGCTTGCTTTTTTAAAATTGAAATAAATCCCATTTAGTTTATTTTTGCGTATCAGCGCCCACCTTGTGTCTGCTCCGCTCCATACAGCAGCAGCACAGACGCATCAGATTTAACTTTCACTTCACGACAAGACGATGGCGGAGGAGTTAGTGTCAAAGTGAAAAGCAAAAGTGAAGAATCAGATCATTCATACCATATATCTTTATCGTTTGTAATAGATTATCAGTGTTTTCTTGCAAGATTCACTCACAGCTCACAGAGAAAATAGACCAGATACTAGATAGTAGCCGACCGTGGAGCTCCGTGCCGTATGGTCTGGGCTCTGTGCATATAACTGTAGTCTGCTGACTTTTTAACATCTTATTTCTATATTTATATACAGTCTATGGTTAACATGGGTGCTGAGGGGAAGCAGGCAGCGCCGAGGGGCACTTCTGCCTTTTGTTTGAACCTGACGGCTGCCAAAATGGGCCGAGCAGCAAAAGCTTGACCGGAGAGGCACGGCCAACACCGGTGTTGTCACACGTTTATTAACCGGTGGGGAAAATGTCCTCACCGTGGCATCCCTAGTAGAAGTAGGTGAAATTCCCAGTAAATAACATCAGTGACTTTTGAACAATCTCCACAGTCACCAGTCCCTTCACAGAAAACCTGCAACTTCCAAGTTTCAAAGAACATGACATGCAGTTGGGGTATTTATCAACTATTAAAATGGTTTACATTTCCTAAAATACTATCTGCATATTTGCAGTTGCTGCAGTTTTAAAGAATGTAGAATTCATGAACGTTAAAGGTTATAAATTAAAAAAACGTTGCTTCAAACCAAGTGAACTGAATTACAGAAGGAGGACACTACTAAAATGCTTTGGGGGAATAGTAAAGTCACAACACAACACTTAATGAGTTGCTTGGTCTTTACAAAGAAAGTAAGTCGTTACCTACAACATTTCCCAGAAGCCCAGATCACCTGGACTACATCCAAGACGAGCACTGTTCAGCCCTCGGCAGCCACAAACCAGGTGGGACTGGACTTACTAATAGACTTGGAGAATTCAATATTAATCTGAGGATCAAGTCCTATCAAGAAGGATAGGATATAGCAATGGGACATGTTCTCTGCTGCTGTTTTCCCCAGTATGTGTTATCGCTTTAGGAGCTTTTGTAAAAAAAAAAAAACTGATTAAAAAAAAACCCTGTGTCTCATTTGCCTTCCAGTGAATTTCTATTGCAGTGAAATTCACCTTTTGCAGTCCTTGTAGACCTCTGGCCCACTACTGTACTTTTAACCAGGCTATGTCTATTTCTGAAAATTGAGGGCATTTCTATGCATTTGCCCAAAATCACATTCAGAGACTTCGGAGACTGGATAGAGTTTCAGAATAGGTTAGAATTAGGGACAAGCCGGGCAGGGCCGACCATGGAGACAGACTGAGATAATCTGGGCAGATGCTTGTATTTGCACAGCTTTTGGGTGAATGGCCACCAAAGGCCTTATTTGCACTGTGGATTAAATGTTAAATGGGTTTTGGAGCAGCAGATACTTATAAGAGGGAAAGTTGTTGCATAGTACAACACGCACCATCTCTCCTCCTCTTTGCTGTTTCTCACTCCTTTCGCTCACTGTCTATTGCGGTCTCCCCTCGCTCACAGTGATTTGTCAGCAGTGGAGGTAGCAGCTGTTCCTTTTGCATTGTAATTTCTTTGATCGTAATTATTCGTGCCAGCTACCTCCAACCTTGGCATCATCCACCCCACGAAGCCATATGGGCAAAGAGGGAGGAAGCTGAGGAAATATACAGGATTCTTTGGAAGAACTTCTTTGATTTCTGTGTGCAGTGGTGTGGGGAATTATGGACATATGTGCTTCACAGCTTCACGTGGATGCTCTGCATCACTGTGTTTGATTATTTTTCTCATTCATACACTCGCTGGGGTCTAGTCTCTGCCAAATGTAATGCATGTTCCCTGTCAGGTCTCCATGATTTATGCATGCAAAAGCAATATAGCCCTGCATGCTCTGCACATCTGTAACTGAATCAGTCGGAGCAGAAATATAGCTTTGTTCTAGAGATAGAGCAATGTCAACCCAGACAGAAAAGACAGAAACTCAGAAGATGGGAGCAGACAATACAATTACAGCCATGCTAGAGGCTGAATATCAGGCTGGTAGTTATTGAGCCAAATAAAATGGCTTAGATGGTTCTCTTACAGTATTAAAAAAAACACAACTGGAGAGCTGTTCTGTACTCGTCTCTGAGCTAGAGAGCAGAGCTCACATTTCACCACCCTCATTCTCTATTCCCCTCAGCTGCACTGTCCACAGATCACTCAGGGCCTCAGTCGGACGCCTCTGTTTACCCCCTTGTTCTTCTTCTTGCACTTAAGCGACGTTAAGGACGAGGGGTGCCGGGCGGCCGCTGCAGCACGGCTCACGCACATGCTGTGTGGTTCCAAAGAAAACGCTGCTCGCTCTGTCTTCTTCTGCGGCCACTGAATTATAGAAGACTCTCTATTGCACTTGAGCTGCATTGGTTTTCATCACAGTGCTGGAGGTCACTTTGACTTTCCCCTCTACGCTCATCATATATGCAATGCGAGGGCTTCGGCTGTTGAGAGGAGCCTGCTTGAGGTCACCATTAACCAGCGAAGACCGACAATGAGATTTATGGAAGAGGAGACAGAGCCCGAGAAGTGGGAAGGGAGGAGAAAGGCATGCATGGTTAAATCTGACGGTGGCAGCAGCACCCTTCATCTAGTCCCTGCTCTTAACAGCAATTTCAGATACTGTATCTGCATGTATAATGCATGCGCCCTAAGATAATGGCATGCATAGCAGAGGAAGCTTGCTGACTGTGTTGTGGTGATGTGTTGGAATTGGTCCCCTATGTCACATTTGCGTCTGCCCAGGTCCCTCGCAGCATCCTGCAGTTATTAGGAGCAGAGCGTGTTGCGATGACATAGCGCTGTTTTACTGTTCCCCACAGACGCTCTCCACTACGCTGCCATCAAGATTAGTGGCCGGCTGGAGAGTCCTAAAGCGCGCAATATCTGCGCTGACCAATAAACTAAACAACAAGTATGGAAAAAAAGGCAATTGCGGTTGGTTGTTGTTAATATAAAATCATGCCGGGGATGCGCAGACATGCCAGAAGAGCTGCCAACAAAACTCAATGAATTTACAGCAATTCACACTCGTTTCTAGAGAATACTAGCACCATAAAACGTTACTATCATTAATCTAAATACGGGTTGTAAGATGTTTTTTGTGCCCCTGACTGAGAGGAATGTCTGGGGAAGTGTTGCTGTTTGAATTTACATTGCTGAACATAATGATGAAAATTCACCACAGGCCAACTGTCACAAAATTTCACTGTGTGGCATCAAAGTGGAGATATCCTGTGGGTATCTGCAGTGTGAGCATCCACGCTTACACATTATGCCCTTTGAGGCCCGAGTCTGTGTTTCTGTGAAAGGGCCTTGCGAGGAGGAGGAGGGGCCAATCGCCCTGGGCTGCCCCCTTCACAACGCAACCACAGATAAAACACGGTGGACTGATCACAAAACACTGCTTTTTCTAATAAACCCCACCGGTCCCTTGTGATTCATTATGACATTCATTTATAAGTCATCCTTAATAAAGACGGCATTTTCATGTCCTAATTCCCCGACTCATCACTGTAGGTACCAGCGACAGCCCCTGGCTCTGGCTTGCTGGCTTCCCTCCTCCCTCCTGTCTCCGCCACGTTTGACCTACTTCTGTCTCCACAACATTGTAAACAGATCTACTAATTGCCTTCATTTATTCATTTGGAAGTCAAGTTCTGTTGCGGCTGGCGCCCTCCCAGTTCATTCATGTGTAATGTGTACAACGCTGGCCCTCCCCCCAATGACTTGTCCATGTGAATTTGCAGGAAACCCCAGACAAAAGTATCCCATCACGCCCTGTGATGTGCAAATATTGTACAAAACATTATTAAGAAGAGCTGCAGCCAAAACTTTTTTACTCAAAAATGAACTTTCTAAACCGACTTTCAACTTCCCTCAGCAGCCCCGTCTTGAAAAACCTACTGACACAAAAAACCCTGTGCGTTTCTGCCCGGCCGGCTTGAAATCATGAGGACATAAGCTGTTATGACTATTGTAGTTCAGACAGTTTTCCGCCCCCGTGGTCTTATACTGTTATTGCTTTTGTGCAGTCGTATAAATCTAGGCCACAAAAAAACAACAGCAACAAAAAGCTATTTTTCATCACCTCTGATGCTCGTGACAATGACTCCCCACTGTTGACTAAGTGTGAGAACAGAGATGTTTCTCCTGACCTTTAGAAAGATCATGGCACGGTCTGTTGACAGTGTTCCCGATCACACACAAATCTATAATCCAAAATGTAAATATAAACTTAAACAGCGTGCTGTTCGTGCTAAATCTGCAGTTTTCTGTTAATGGAATGTGCGTCATCTTATTGCTGGTGTTTGAAAACGTAATATCTTCAAAATGTGAACGCTTCAAGAATAGACAGTTATGCTTTTTGACATTATCCACTGGGTTTTATCAGCAGGGATCTCACATCTTCTTAAACATCGAATTCAAGGACTCTTTAAGGATTTTCTAGGCCCAATTCCCTCAAATTCAAGGACCCTAAACTGCATAGTTTGAGATATGGAACAAGGTTACAACACTGATCATTTTTATAATGAGAACTAGCAGGCTGGCACGTGAGACAATGACACAACTGCGGGAGACACACATGCAGACAGAAGTAAAAAATAAATAAATAAAAAGAACTTCAATTTCTATTCTTGCACAGAATATTAAAGCACTTTCAATGACCGATGTGTCTATTTTCAAAAACTTTCAAGGCTTTGATTTTTTTCCCCCAAATTCACAAACTTACAAGGATTTCAAGGACCCATGGGAACCATGTAACAAGTTTTTTTTATGTCTCTGCCCACAAAGGTTGCAATCTTCACAAAGGAAAAAAAAAAATCACCAAAACTCCATGAGGTTTCTCTTTACATACCATCAGTAATATTATTCATGAAAGCTCATTAGAATTTGTGAATTCACCACAAGAAAAATGTTTGCTGATTTGTTTGAAGCTTCATGTCATCCAAGTTGAGCGAGCAGTGAACATGATGCACTGCACGGACAGCCTAACAAAGAAATATCATTTTAGTTCATCTCTGATGGCAGATGGGTCAAACAAACAAGAGATAAAGGAAAAAAAGCTAACCGTCCCTTCTGTCCCATGAATCATGCCTAACAGGGCGCTACAGAAGCTATGACAGCATTTCACCCCGATAAAAGCTGAACCCAAAGGATAGATTTGGTTCCACTGTTCTCGATCCAGGTCAAAGGGTCGTGTTTGTGGAGCACAAGAGGCCGGTCTCTCCCTCATCTGCGATGTGATTGGTGCCCGCTGAGAGCTTGCGTCCCCAGAGGCCTCAGAAAACCGTGTTCCTGTGTGTGAGTGTGAATGAGTCACGTCTGGGCTGGAGCGTGTCTGAGTGGCGAGGCGGAGAATTCAGCAGGGAGGACTGTGCAGGGCAAAGAGTTGTCTCTATAATCCAGGGTAAACACTGAGCAGCATGACTGCACGCCTTAGACGTGACCAAAGCCGAGAGAAGAGAAATGGATGAAACCATGAGGCTGCTGCTCGCCTGCTCGCCTGCTCGGCTTCGTTTGCCTTCAGCACTTCCTATTTTCTCTTCTTGTTTTTCCTCCCTGTTTTGTAATTCCTCTAGGGGTTTGACAGGAGACGCTCAACACTGAATTAACCTCTGGGTGGCACTGCTGGTGTCTGTTGTTTAAGGTCATGCCAGACTCAAACCTGACTTTGCAAATATCATATGGTCTGCTATTTGCTGTCGGACATCAACGGCGCTGTCTTATTAATTAATTCTAGTTGAGTAAAGGACAGCGCTTTGGGGTCCTGATAAGATTACAATACAAATCACACTAAAGGTCTCCAACGGGAAGTTTGCAGTGTGATTCGAACAAGAGAAATTCAAGGGAATGAGATGCCCTGAGAGAAATTTGGTGATCCATTTTCTAAGTTTGATCTAAATTGTTTTCTCTCCTGTGTTTATGACTTAAAGGAAAACTTCACACTGACCATTTGTACATCAATTACTCACAGTGTTGCCATGAATTTGTAAAGAAATCTCTGTCGCATGCTTCCACGGTGAACGTTGATTACAAAAACAGTAATCAAAAACAGTAATTAAACAAAGTAAATCCTTGATGAATTGAAGTAATAGGTCTGTTTACAAACTCTCACACAACTCGTGCAGTATAATCCAAGTCTCATTTATCCAGTCATATGCACAGTACTTCCCAAACACATGCAATTTCGCTAAAACCTTACTATTTAAAACACTTCCACAAGTCTCTGGCTTGCGCAGGTGCACTACTCGTCTGTGCGAGTCAGGACAAGACTTGGATTGTACTGCACGAGTTGTGTGAGAGTTTGTAAAGTGTCAGTCAGTGTCTGTGTTCCCATTCTCAAAGTCCGTTCGCTTCCAATAACAACCTCCGGTTTCTATGTAAGCAGTGTCGGCATAAAGCCTTATGAGATCCCAGCCGGAGGAAGTCCCTCCTTCCTTCCATGTGGTTCTCAAAGTCCCTTCGCTGCAGCCGGGGCGTAGCACCGCCCAAGGTGATTGTGATTGGTTTAAAGAAATGAAAACAGGACAGGGAGTTGTTTCCACTATACCAAAGTGAAAGCTATTCAATCCAGACCTTCCCTCCAGCACGGACACAGTGCTGTGGAGATAGGTCTGGCTACGCGAGACTACCTACAGGCAGAAAATGACAATGACAAGTTTTGAAGGTTTGGATCGTGCAATAAGGCAGGCCTGCTCTGTTCTTTCAGTGAGTGATTGCAAAGATCTACAAAGAATCTGTTTTTCCACCGAAACAGTTTCCCTTCCGACACTATTTTGCAGAAGCGTGGCGCCACCCAGGATGAGTAAACGCTCATATGGGTCGTATTAGAGAGTAGGAACAAACAACTTACATTGTTGGAATATACCTTGTGTTTAGAGTGCATGTAGAGATTACGTGAATGCTTTTAGTCCATTTACAACATGGTGTAGTGGTGCACTTCAGCCTCTTGTGTACAAACAACAACACTTCACCTGCCAAAACTTTTTTTCACCTGTTCTTAAGTCATAAACACAGGAGAGAAAACAATTTAGATCAGACAGAAAATTGTCTTTTTTTCCCCTCAGGGCTTCCGTAGTTGGATGCCACAAAGTAGAGAACAACCCTAGTTGAATTGGTAAACACAAAATCACTTTTGTGCTCTTTTTTTGTGGCAGTTCAAGAATATGCACAAAGGATTGAGTCCGATTTTTGTGATATAATCCGCCCACTTTCAAACAGCTCTTCATTACATCCCATTCTATGCCCCTTTCACACTAAAAAGCTTACATCAAAAAGCAGAAGAAAGATTTAGAAAAATGTTTACACTCTGGGGAGTAAAGGTGGTTTGGGCAATTTGGTTTACTGAAAACAAACATGAATGCTTCAAAGAGTTTATATTTGTTTACCCAGAAGCCATCAAAATAAAGGACTGTCACTGCTTCCTCATTCCTCAACATCTCAAAATGCCCGAATACTCTTTTCATCAGGTTTTCACATAAAAAAGGACAAATGATAGAAAATCTGATTCAGGGACTTATCAGCTTGCAAAGCAGATGACTTGATGGATTTTCAGAAGGAATTTGCTCGACACAATTTTGCCCAAAATAAAGAAGCTGAAAATATTAGAGCCAACATATTCTGCCAAATCTCAGCTTTCTGAGAATTAATAAAAGCAAACACCATTTTTTGTGTCCAGTCGGGGGAAAACATCTAAATTTAACATTTAAAGCAGGAACAGATAATGATAGAGATAAGCAGAGTGCGACTAAATATATAGGGCTGAGCAAATGTCATGTACAAATACAGAAAAGCAAACACTGAACTCCAGATTCAGCAATACAGTGTGTGTCAGATGTTGCTCTTTGGTGGCCAATTACGGGTAGAGCTGCTCACACTGAGCCTGCCAAATTGAGCAGAGTAGGTCGAGACACTCGAGTGACTTCTCCCCCGGTGTGAGCGTGGCGGGGACAGATGGACAGGAGGATGCTGGAGTGGAGCTGGAGCAGACCCAGCTAGCTCAGTGTCAGTCCATCCGCTCCATCCCTGGCTCCCTCTCAACTCAGCCGGACATCCCGTTAGTCAGCCAATGGAGAGCACCCACCGCATCATGACCCTCGCATTAGGATCTGACACGGCTGTCTTCATTTAACCTTTACTTATACCGGGAAGTCTCGCTGAGAAAACACCCTGTTTACGTTATCTGCAGCCAAAAAAGACAGTTGCCTTTGAGTTAAGGCTTCTAGCTTTTGGCAGGATATCTTTGGAGGAAATTTTGAGGCATTTCACTGAAGAGGTGATTAAAAAAAAAAAGTATTATTAGAGGAGTGTGAAGGGGCTGCTGGCGAGGACAAAGGGGGAAATAGAAACAGCCTTTAGGAGCCAGATTGGAGAAGCCTCTGGTGGCACACGGACAGGATTTAGGGTGATGTAGGTGTCTTAATTTATGGTCCGTCCTCCTATGGAGACAGTTTTATTACTCCATTAATGGACTACGATGAAGTAACGGCGAATGTGAAGCCACTTTATATACGATGCTTGTGTTGCCTTTATTAAAAAATCTGTCTTTATTTTGAGATAAAATCCTGTTTTATTTTGTTCCAAATTAGCTTATTTTGTCTCATCTACTTACATCAAATGAAAACATACATCACATAATAGTTATGACAAAGGGGGGAAAAAAACGCATCAAACATCCTTTACCATGTGTCCAACTCATCCATCCTCCAGTCCATCATGTGTTTGAGGGACATTGTTTGTCCCCTGGAAATATCTACATAAAATATGCTAATGAAATTAAACAGGGAAGTGTGAGGGTTGATGCCGCCTGGCTCTGAATCTCTAATGACTCCCTGCCATCCCTAGAAAAAGCCTGATTAATTTAGGAATGTCGGCCGCACTGGAGAGTGATTAATTCCTCCTGGATTCAACCATTTAAACGAACAAGGCAGAGGGGAGAAAGGAAAACAGGGAGCCCAAAACATGGACACATAATTAATACATTTGGATCATTTAATTAGCTGCCCAAACAGAGGGAAGGCACAGCTACAGTGTGTCACTGCTTTGTTCAAGTAATAGGCCACAGTTAGTTCTCTCTTACAGAGAGGCGAATATAATGAGCCCCCCTGTTGATAGGGGGAATATTGGACCATCTCTCAGGCTGGTAAATATGGGGAGACAGTTTGAACAAATGATTACTTGTTTCTTTGATGTCTCATGTGTCTGACTAAGCAGAGATCGAGGGGAAAACAAGTACACACATTTCTATGTTTTTAGATGAAATGTCTAATGATACACTGAAAGCAGTTTTTCACTCTCGAAAGAATCAAGGATCTTTTGAGTGTAAAACAAATGTCTTTATTTTCTTTTTCAGAATGATGTGAAGATCACTTAAAGAGGACGAGACGGCATCTTTTTCAGCGCAATCCTGCTCCTTGGTGACACCGTCCCAGGTGTTTTGTCTGAGTAGTTTTTTTGGAGCCCCGTGGGGATGGGAACGTGCTTGGATAAAGGATGGACTTACTGCGGCCTCACTAAAGGTCAACGTCCTCGTAAGGTCATGTCATGGCCCCTGGCACTGTGGCTGTTGACTCTAATCTCTGTGAATCAAAAGTCGACTGTTGGACAGACTCTGAACGCCTTCCAGTCAGAGAGGAGGGAGTGGTCGCTGAACCACCTGACCGTGCATCAGTCTACGGGGGCTCTGTACGTCGGAGCCGTCAACCGAATCTACAAGTTGTCGGCTAATCTCACCCTCCTGGTGTCCCACGATACGGGGCCGGAGTACGACAACAAAGCATGTTATCCTCCGCTGATTGTCCAGCCGTGTTCTGAGCCTCTTGCCTCGACTGACAACGTTAACAAACTGTTGCTCATCGACTACTCTCACAACCGGCTGCTGGCCTGCGGGAGTCTCTACCAGGGCGTGTGCAAGCTGATGAGGCTGGATGACTTGTTCATCCTCGTGGAGCCCACGCACAAGAAAGAACACTACCTGTCCAGTGACAACCAGACGGGGACGATGTACGGGGTTGTTGTGCCCTCGCAGGGTCAGGATGCCACCCTGTACATCGGCACGGCCGTCGGTGGCAAACAGGACTACTTCCCAACGATCTCCAGCCGAAAGCTGCCTCGCGACCCAGAGTCCTCCGCCATGCTGGACTACGAGCTTCACACTGACTTTGTTTCCTCTCTCATTAAAATCCCCTCGGACACACTGGCTCTCGTGCCACACTTTGACATCTACTACATCTACGGCTTCGCTAGCGGCAACTTCGTCTACTTCATGACCGTCCAGCCGGAGACGCCCGAGAACGGGATGCCCGCCGGCGGCTCCCCCGGCGATCTGTTTTACACCTCTCGCATCATCCGCCTCTGCAAAGGCGACAAGAAGTTCCACTCCTACGTGTCGCTTCCTGTTGGGTGCGTACACAAAGGCGAGGAGTACCGTCTGCTGCAGGCGGCGTACCTGTCCAGGGCCGGCAGGGTTCTGGCAAAGTCTCTCAACATCAGCGCCCAGGAGGACGTGCTCTTTGCCGTGTTCTCCAAGGGACAGAAGCAGTGCCATGACCCTCCGGATCACTCCGCTCTCTGCGTCTTCACCATCCAAGACATCAACATGCGCATCAAGGAGCGGCTGCAGTCCTGCTACCAGGGGGAGGGAAACCTGGAGCTGCACTGGCTGCTGGGAAAGGACGTGCAGTGCACTAAAGCGGTAGGTGGACTGTGCAGAGATTAAGCCTCCTAAAACACACACCTTTAGAGCAACTATGAAAGGTGGTGAGCACTGATGTAGATCTGCTGAAAGTTGGCTCTCTGATTATCCACATCCATAATTGAAGCCTAAATAGCTGATAGTTGTGCTGAAGGCTCCATTCAGGTTTTTCAACAAGAGCAGAAGAATTCCACAATGCTAATTGTATGGAGCTTTGATTTCATTCAGAGGTTTGGGCACTGACTCCCGCCTTCTCCTCCTCCCCCTCTCTCCAACTCTCTCCCACCATGTCCTTCCTTCTCCTCTCGTCACTGTCAGCAGTATTTGAACCCTCTGAGACCTGTTCTTGATCTTGAGAAAAGGGCTTTCTTGTAAATGTCCAAGTCTGTTCCTTTGTGAAAGCTATAATTCTGCATAATGAGCGGCTTTCGTGGAAATAAGTTGAAAGTGAACCATGACAACAATGATATTCATCGTATCCATTGCTCTGGTGGGTCACAACATGTACTTTGATTCCAACATGCCATCAAAAAAAATAAGATGTAATGTTATTCATAAAAGCAACTGAGGGAGGACAGTGCAATAATTAACGCAATAGTTAGCAGTTGACTAAAGGGCTTTATCTAAAGTGGATGTCATTAGATACTGTGTTACTTTGGTTACATGATTAATTAGTCAGTGAAAGACCAACAGCCAATGGAGCTTTTTGAGGCCGATGCTGACATCAGATATTTTCCTTCCTGGGTTTTAAACACGCCTGTCTTAAAGGAATACGTAACCCTCAAAATGACCATTTGTATATTAAATAATCACCCTGTTACCTTGAATTCTCGAAGAAAACTTTGTTTTTCATGCCTTCATGGTGAACGAAGAATCCAAAAGCTGAGAAAATTCTTGATGAATTGAAGTAATATGGGCTGCATTTAACAGCAAACAGTCTCCCGCTTATGTAGGGGCTCTACTCGTATGGACTCGCATGGATGAATTGTGCGTCTGTGCGGAAGTGTTTTGAATAGTAAGGTTTTAGTGAAAATACATGTGTTTGGAAAGTACTGAGCATACGACTGGATAAATGAGACTTGGATTACAATGTGCTAATTGTGTGGTCCCCTATTACTTAAATTCATCAAGGATTTTCTCCATTTTTGTATTCTTCGTTCACCATGGAGGCATGCGAGAAAAACAGTTTTCTTCCAGAATTCAAGGTAACACAGGGCGAGTAATTGATATATAGTACAAGGGTGAAGGATTCCTTTGAGATAATTACTAAAAAAGACCAATAGGGTTTTATCCCGTGAACACTTGTTACTGTAAATGACTGCTAAGTTACAATCTGCCAATAACTGTGTAACAAGACAAATGAGTCTACAGCCATGCTAGCGACTCTGTGAGGCTGTACTTTCAGCTAAATGCTCATTTTCAGCATGCTCACAATGTGCTAAGATGCTGATTTACAGCAGGTACAATGTTCACCATGCTCACAGTGTCAGCATGCTAACAATGGCTAATTTTGCACTAAAGATAAAGTACAACTGAGATTGATGGGAAACAAAATCTGCTCATAATTACAATTCAACCTGATGAATGCCTGTACCAAATTTCAAGGTAATCCATCCAATAGCTAAAATGACAAATGTCAAACTTTATGGTGTTGCTAAATGAAACATCAGGGCATCAGGATTAATCCTCTGGAGACTTTGAACGTCTGTTGATAAACTGAATCTCTTATATCTCTGATGATCCTTACCAAGTAGTTCTGAAAGGTATGCCATTAACAATTCAGCAGCAACATTTCAGACTGGCAATTTTGCAATCAGCCAATAGTAACAAATGCAACCGTTAAAACAAATATTCAAATGACAAATATTCGCATATAACTACAATACTTAGAGTTGAATGCTCGTATACTAGCCAGAAAAGAAATGGCTCATTTGCGGTGAGATATGAAGTCTGTTTACGCTGAGTTTACTTCACTGATCACATTCAGTAAAGCTGAGGCACACTGCTTGATGAAAGAAAAACAACAGTAAGGACTAATATGCATAAGAAGTAGAGGATGTGAAATAAGAAATTAGCTGCCCTAAAAAGGTAGATGTATGCACCGAGTGGCAGGCAATTAGCAAAGGTTTGAGGTGCATGTTAGTAGTAGATGTAACAGGACTGCAAAGCACGCGGCTCTCTTTGATGCTTAATCAAAACCTGACATCTCTTGTGCTGTGTGTTTGTGTGATGTCAGATCAAGTGATCTAAAAATCACAGAAACAAGCGCAAAATACACAGCGTTTCTCGTGTTTGCCATCAGCAATTAGTCTGCTCCGCAAATTCGCCCGCTCCGAGGCTTGTTGATAAACACGGCGGCCCAAACCCTTTTGAAGTAACAATTTTTAACCCTGAAAATTGTGCACTTAATGCATGTTAGGCTTGCCACAGGTCAGTTTAAATTCTTCTCTTGTATTCGTATGTGTCTACAGTGATCTCAGTCATCTCCCTTAACGCTCTTCCCTCTCTCTCGTTACCTTCCCCCCCCCCCCCCTTACATCTGTCATCCCCACTCCTCCTTCTTCTCACTCGCTTCCCTTTTCCATCCCTCCCTCCTTTCACCTCTTCTCCTGTTTTCTTCCCCACACCTTCTAAAAAAAACCCCACTTCTCTGACTTTGCTAGTCCCAGTGAAATGGAAGTTAGAAACGTCTTTAGTGACGTATTTCCCAGCGAAACAGAATATCTGAGCTGTGTACAGTTACAAGAGGGATTTAAATCAAATCCTTCATATTTGATTGGACCTCTAAAAAGTGGGCGGGCTCAGAGTTTAGCACGATACGACGCTACAGGAGATCTTAGCTCTGTGCAGGTAAAAGTTGCAGATTGATTGATGGGTGGATGTCATGATAACATTGGGTGAAATTGGTTGGTATCAGCTTACGTAAGCACGTCATATTTTGTTTTACAGGAAGAAAACATGATTGGATTTTGAACAATTTTTTTTGTAATTTCTTTTTGCATATATATTGTTAAATAGGTGCCCAACATGAACGGGGAAGTGATCTAAAAGGGTTAAAAATGCATTTTTCCATTTCATCTCGACTTTAATGTCAATGCCTTCATCATGGTATCCCTCCTTCCCTCCCTCTCTCCATGCAGCCCGTTCCCATCGATGATCACTTCTGTGGCCTGGATATAAACCAGCCCCTGGGGGGTTCCCAGCTGGTGTCGGGTCGGACAGTTTTCACTGAGAGCAGGGACAGGCTGACCTCTGTCACCTCCTACGTCTACAACGGACACAGTGTGATCTTCCTGGGGACCAGGAGTGGACGGCTGAAGAAGGTGAGAGCAGCAAAGCAGACACACTGTCAAGCAAGACAGGCGTAACCTGCCTTTTCTTTTTTTTTACACACACTGAACTCAGATACTCAGGGACTGTCTGGATGTTTACAACGAATTGCTAATTCTCAAGAGTTGCAACTAGATCCTCTTGATGACAAATTACATCACTTATCTCCTCAAAA
Organism: Heterobranchus longifilis; assembly: GCA_028570985.1. Taxonomy (NCBI): domain Eukaryota; kingdom Metazoa; phylum Chordata; class Actinopteri; order Siluriformes; family Clariidae; genus Heterobranchus; species Heterobranchus longifilis. The sequence continues at coordinate 19,505 of JAOVVB010091693.1, forward strand.
CATAACAATGATTTCTTGAGGCTGCTGTCGGTGCCATTGGCATCACATCTTAGATTTGAGCAGCAATTCAAATAGGTCTGATGTCGTGCCCATTTACAGATATTTCCACCAGTTAGCCAAGCAAATCAACCAATCAGAGCTTAGTAGGCGGGATTAAGAATGGGAAAGTCATGTTCCTACAAAGCTAGCTAGCTACATTAAGGGAAATAAGCAACAGAAAAATGGTTAAAATGCATGGATGAGATTGATGCAGCTGTACATGTTGCATCACTGCTGGGTGATTTGGGCAAAATCAAACAAAGTAACCCACCCTCCCTTCAACACGTTAGACTGAATGAATTAAATCAAACAAAATTGGCATTCAGCCTGATTATCAGGTTATGCAAAATGATAGGATCTTTGTGTACTGGACATGGATTTTAAGAAATCATGACAATCTGAAACTAAAGTTGCACTCAAGCAATTTAGTATCACACTTCCATAAAGTGTGGGGACTTGCAAGAGACACTACAAAAAAATTGTAAAAATTGATGCAGCAGAGGCAGACATATCCAACTTTTAGTTGCAGAGTTAAACTCCAAACACACTGGAACCTACATTTCCCATAATGCAACGTAGAGCATCTTTTTGTTAGACTTTCCCTATCTCGTAAATGCCCATGTTGATCAAACTCCACAGCCACAGTTTGGAACGCAGGCTTTCTGTAAGAATTTGAAATGCCCATGCCAAAGCCGAGGTAACCCTGATGACATCATTGTGACATCATCAGGGTTACTTTCTCAGACTCAACAAAGCTCCTCAAGAGCCACAGAAGACAACTGTTTTCACAGGCTGTGTTGCACTCACCACTGATTAACTAATGTGTAAAATTGGTTGAATGTCTCTTTGTTTTGCCACTAAACTCCATATTACATCATTTTTCAGTCGTCCATGAGAAATGCACCGCTGACATTCATCACACACAGCTGTTTTTGCATCTCACCACCATGGCACATTCATGTAATAATGATCTTTAATCCATTAACACTAATTAATGCAATAATATGATCAATTAATGGCCTAATTAGCATAACTGCTTATGTTTAATATATCATGGTGATTATGTGGGACGTGCAGCTGAACGAAGGTGCAGTAATTATGCAGCACAACATCTTCAGCCTTTGGACGGAGGACAAATCGATGCAAATTTCCACCCGTGACATCTTGAGCCACAACTGAAGCACACGCCTGTTCCTTCAGCTCCTTTGTATGAGTTATATTAGTAACAGCAAATTATGTAGCTCTAGTGCCTCTTGTTTAACACTGTCCTGGTGGATTTCGGTTTGAATAGCGTTAAGCATTAAGAAGTACTTAAAGGACCACTTCACTGATTTTGAACATTATCTCTGTGTGCTTGGCATGAATTTTTACACGTTTATTAACAGTTAGATTTCTAAGAGTTCTCTGTATCTTGAAGGCTCAAATCACTCTCCTAAATCCCTCACCTGATGAGGCACAAAAATGATGATTTCCAACAAGTCCAATCTGTCTTTTCCTTGTTTTAATAGTTTTCCTATTCTTTTAAAGTCTCATATTATTTTCAAATTCTATCTTATGTTTTGTCAATTTCCCTTTCAAGGTTTGAAATTTTAACTTAAGTTTTCCTTTGTTTAAGGGATAAGTCTGGTGATATTCTACATTTTTCTTATCGTCAACAAATCCAATAAAAAGACTAAAAGCAACAATGAATGTATAGTATTAATACTACATGTGTAGCCTTAACCCTGATATATCTTATTCCTCTGTGCCACAGAGCTCCATTGTTTTCCAAAGACTATTAGAAACACAAGTGAGCCACACTGTTGCACTGGGTGACTTCATTATGATGAATTTTGAGTCACACTGTTGCTGCTGCCATAAATACTCACTAACACCAAATCTGCAGACGAAAATAGACTGCGACAAATGCATTTTTTTTTACTCCCCTGAGTAGCATTTGCTAAAAACTGTTTTAGGAAATGACTTAGCTTTATAGTCTAACTTTAGTATTCCTTTAGTATTATGTTTCTGCTGCTCCGCCATGCTTGCATCATCAGGTGTAGGGATTGAGGAGTAATACGGAGTACTGACAAGTGTTTGATTGAAAGGAACTTCTTCAAACGTGTCATCTAACCACGTCTGAAGGCAAAAGTGTTTATAGCTGTTCTGAACGACCGAAGCTGTCATAGATAGAGAGGGGCGAGGAGCGATAAACATTGAAATGGGGATAATGTGGTGCACACTTTCAGATTTAGTCTCACCTTAAAGGCATTCAGTGAACAAAGTGAGTGAAGGTTGAAAGAGGGAGAGCTTGAGAGAGAAGCTCAAATCCTGACCATGTTAGGGCTGCATCTAAAGATTATTTTCATTACTGATTAATCTGCCAATTATTTTCTTAAGAAATAAATTAATTGATGATTCGTTTTGGCTATAAAATGTCAGAAAATAGTGAAACGAAATTAAATCTGATCAACTGTCCAAAACCCAACAACATTCAGTTTACTATCATGACAAAGAAAAGACTAAGATCCTCACATCTGAGGAGCTAAAATCAGAGTGTTTTGCTTGGAAAAATGACAGAAACAATTAATTGACTAATAGTTGTGAATTAATCAATTAATAAATTAACTGACTAATCATTTCAGCTCTAGATTACTTTCTCAACTCTGCATACCTGGCCAATCGCTGAGTGGAGTTATATTGGCTGTTTCATGAAGTTACAAAAGTTGTCGGAAATAGTCCCCTAATTCCTACATTAGAAATGTGTGAGGGGGTTTCAGACGCTGTTGGACAATCTGACAAGCATTTTCTTTAAAGCATGTGGCATGCTAACTATGATGTTTGAAACTCACTGAACGACAACTTTAACATGATAAGGTAGCCAAGCAAAGTGGCTGCGTGCGTGTTTTCTTTTCCGTTATTGTTTTATATACAGACTTGTAAAGTGTACAGAGATTATCAGGGTAATGTGCCCTTTAAATAAACTCAAGTTGAAGTTGTATAGTAGTAGTATAAATGTGTTTCGTACAGAAACTGGAATCTATAGGAATGTATGATCCACCATAGTGATTTTTTTGCCTTACACCAGGCCCACAGACACAAGATGACCTCTTTCTGAGAGGTTCATGAAGTTGATTTAGCTCATTGTCCATCATGTTTCATTTCAAATGCATACTGTAATGATATATTATAATCAAGTTCCTATAAGGCTCAGTCTTTGATCTAACTGGATTGACTTGGTAGCACCGCGGGCTCCTACAGGCATGCAGCTGACTGTGGAAATGTGCGAGAGGACTGTTGTGACATTAGCCTGGGGGCCTCAGTCTTGTGAGGAGCAATCTGTCTGACGCTCGCACACACACGCACGCACACGCACACACAATAGGGTCCAGACTGAGAGTGCAGATAGCATCACTGCAGCTCTTTCATTGGATGAGCCATCGGGGGGGAAAAGACAAGATAGCCTGACAGAAAGAGAGAGAAAGAAAAAGAGAAACTGAGACAGAGAGTGTGACACAAAGACGGAAGAATGACAAAGAGAACAAAGAGAGAAACAACAGAAACAGAGGTAAAAACACTGAGACTGAAAAAAAGAGAGATTTAGGAAGAAAGAGAAGACCAAGAAACACAGAGCAAAAAGTATGTTTTGCATGTGTTCAGGAAGTGAGCAGTACGTTTGGGTTAGGAGCATGAGGAATCAATCATTACTGCTTTAAGTGCAGAGTGTCTAAAGGCCAGAGTTTGTCATTACACAGACAGAATGAGCAGCCATGATTCAGACTCCCAGGAGCCTCTGAGGAGCACGGGGTCACCTCTCGAATCCTGTTCCATCACCCCCAAATGGACAGGCTGAGTGGAAATGGGGCATGAAAATAAATGGCATCAGCGGATCATTCCGGCAGCAGGGCCATCGCAAAGGTCAAGCCTGCCACAGGAAGGGTGTAACCAGGGGTGAAAGGTCACAGGGATAACCAACAGTCTCACCATCCAGGCTCCATGCAGCATATGGATGAGTCCATCAACGTCTCTCGATTAGGCTACTCCCAGTCCAGATATATAACAGGACGTTTCTATCATCACCTCCCACACTTTTGTTGCCGTAGGTGGTTGATTTTAGCGGAGTAATATGATCCTGTGGGCTGAATACAAAAGGGGCTTTTACACTTTGCATGACGTTCGCTAATGAGGTGAATCCAGGTAAAAGCCATTATCTCTCACTGATCCTTATTTAAATATATTCCAGTCTCAAGGCAGGGGGCGTTGATAGATGCAACTTTCAGTGGCACTGGTGGCACAGTTTCCACTAGCAAAATGCTAGTGGGACCCAGTGAGCGAGAGATTAGTATTTCAGTCAGTACACTCACATTGAGGTTTTAACCTTTTATCGCAATGATAATGAGTTTGGTGGTGTGGCTCTGCTCAGGTGATGATCCGAAACAAATCTGAGCAAGTGTGACGAAGACAGAGACAGAGAAACATTAAAAATGATCATAGACGTAAATGCTCATGTTAGGTGAAGAGAGTAGAGGTGAATTTGATACAAAACACCAAAGTAAATTTACTGAATCTTCATTGTCACAGACTGAATCAGAAGCTTTTACCATTAGAGCTGGTGACTGAAAACACCATTGTCAGCATAGCCAGCCACTATAATATATACACGTAACATCTCAGCTAATGCATGTTTCCTTCTAGCAAGGAGAAACAATTGATGCAATTCTGTACAGACAGGTTGCTGCTGAGCTATTAACCTTATAAACGGTGCATAACAAGGTCCAGTTTGTATTAAACTGAAAGGAACTTGAACCAGAAAGAGACTGACATCACTACAGAACTGCAGACAGTCAAAAGCAGAGCCATAGGGTTGTAGCATTATGAGCAGTTATGAGGTTGCTGCTGACTGATGTGTACTGACGCGCATTTGAATGATGAAGTGATCAATCAAATCAGTGAATCACAGTCAGTGACTACTGACTGAACAAAACAAAACAATTCAAATCTGTAAAGAGATTCATCATTTTGTTTGCAGTGCTTAGCATTAAGCTGGATTTATACTTGAGGCAAGGGGGCTAACTACAGTACAGGTCTGCTCTAGATACATACTGTGTAGGTTTATATACTGCAACACAGATGCACATGATCTGTATCATGCTTTATTTATATTCCCCACAGTAACTGCGTTTACTGTCTTCTTTGTGCGTCAGAGGAATCATGGGAAGGTCGCCTAATACTGCCATGCAACAGCCATGTTTTAATTCTTTCATTCGCTGTGATAGAGAGCAACGATCACAGGAAGCAGAAGGTTTGCACCAGCATCAGAAACACAAGCAGCCCAAGCTGACCAATCACAGTTCTTGGAAGTCTCCACATGGTATTTCTACAGCCGAGTATCCCCTACGCGTATTTACATTTTTGAGGAGGCGCATGTTTGTTGCGGCAGCTATGCGTGCAGGCTATGTATACACTGTAACCTCAAACTATAAGTTCCTCTTTTCTGTATGCAGATAAAATGAGTCTGGTCATATACGACTGGACAGTGTATGGAGCATGTGACTACACATCAATTTCCATTCCTGCTGTGAGGCTTCGATTTTTAAATCAATGAATAGTATTATTCAGCACCAGACACGACTGCAAACACATTTCCTCAGGTTTTATACGCCATTCCACTTTGCCACTTGTAGGAAGGACAGCAGATTTTTCTCTCGGTGCTACTGTGTCCTAGCAAGCAGGTAACCAGCAAACACAGGAGAATGACATTATACTTGTGCTTACCCTGTAGTAGCTTCAAACACATAACAGGTGTTGAGTGGAATTGATTTTCTGAGGAAAGGTTTCTGCAGAGCGCAGTAATACTCAGAAGGGCTATACAGAGTGCAACTGGATGCATGCTACCCTGACATAGTGAGTATATTAAGATGTGGATTGCGCAACACAATATCAAGATGTTCCAAGTCTCTACTAATATTTAGTGCGTATCCTGTTTCAGAGGGAAATTAATGATGTCATACCTGCAACAGAGGAACTGCAGGAATATTTTAATATGATTAACCCCTTTAATGTTTAAAGATTTCACCTTAGGTAGACAACACTCTCTAAAGAGTGAGGAGGGAGGTCTAGTGGAGAAACTGTCCTTTAACTGAAGAATCACAAATTTGATGCCCTGCAGCTGCCTCACTGCTCAATCATTCTAAGAGAATTAGCTGAGTGCTGGTAAATATAATTTGAAGCACGCACACACTGTAATATGAAGGGGGTGGGGGGTTACACAAAATAAAAACCGACCAGCACATTACCTCAGTGGCTTCAGCTACTCAGGAGCAGTATTTCTCTAGAAATGGTTGGAAATGTTAAGCTCACAGCAAATAAAGCCTTAGTTAAATACTCTCATGCGCAAATAGTGGATTCATTATGGCTTATTGAGAGTTGACTGGGTGGGGAAATTCTCCAGTGCACGGCTAAATGACTTGGACTTTTCAAAGTCACAGTTTCCAAGGAAGCCCAGGAAGTGGAGATTTGGTGATTGAAATCATTAGAATGGAGTTTCAGAGGAGGGGAGGGGCACCGGCTGAATAGGTGTGTTTGGGGCTAAATTGAAAGGATTTTCATAACTGCATGAAGCAAGCTGGACCTGAGGCTGAAAGTCTTCAGAGCGGATCGCCATTAGATGTCTCGGTGTGGCTGAAATAGTAAATGGCATTAAGAGAGGCAATTTTGTGATAACACAGAAAGGTGTCCATCTCTCGGCTTTTCCTGACTGCAGTTTTATTTAGCAGCTCCATCTCTCTGTCCTCTCTTCCCTCTCTTTCCTTTCTTCCCCGCTGCTCAGTCACACAACTGGAAACACACAGAGGACTGTGTGACTGCATTGCGGTCAGCAAAATGAAGACCATACGGGTGCCATGAATTGTTCCACTGTCCCCCTCCCACTGCTTTTGTTGGTGGGCCATGGGAACCCGGCAAACAATGGGAATGATTGGAGGGATGGGGGGGCGTACGGAGGAGGACAGGAAACAGAGAACAGGAAACCATGTCCTCAAGGAGAGAGAAAAGAAGTGAACATGCAGAGACTGAGAGGAGACTGTGGTTAAGTTGTAGAAATTGTGGTATGAGGACTTGGAAGCTTGCCATGCAGCTGAAGGTTAGGGCGAACTGAAAATTTTGGCTGCTGCTGCAGCTGGAAGGCTTTTAACAATAACCGTCAAAAGCACACAAGAACTCACACGCACACACACTCCGTGACCTCTCTTCCGACCCAGTTGGTAATCGCGTTTAGGTATGGGCACTTGCCAACACACAGCGTATCTAGTGGCCGTGATCAATACGCCTCGCTTTGTGACTGTAGTTAATGTGATGGCTGAATGATTAGTCCTGTGCTGTAATACACATCTCCACCTCAGTGACCCCTCCTCCCCCGAATGCTCTTCGTTTTCATTAGCCGCTGCAGCTCGCCTCTATCCTGAGCGCCATCTCATTAGCATTCACAGAGCCGTGATGGTTATATGGGCTAATCAATGCCCGCTCTCCTCGGCTGTCATCCTCGATCGGACCATATGCACAGCCACTCAACCTTAAAGGTGGCCAGTTGTCTGGCCCTTATGTTGCTGCATGCCCTGTGTCACAATATTGAGTCAAGCCGATGCCAAAATCTGTCTTGCTCACAATCTGTGTACAGCCACTTCAGATCTAGTCTTGCGTGTATTTTCGCTCTGTGCCCCTTTTCCAGTGTAATGGAAGCTTTATGTGTGGTTTCCTGCCAAATTGTGACTTATTTACTTCTGGTGGTTTTATATGAAAAACAATACTTCACTGTAAATCAGATGTTTGCATGCAGGATGAATCACTCACTACATTTACATGCACTAGGGCTGCCTCCTCTCAGTCGTGCTGTTCTCAGTCTTTAGAATCCAGATTTCTTTAGTCGATTAGTCATTTTTTATGCTTTTTTCATGCTGAATAACTTATTTCCAAGAGACTTATGAGGACGTATCTGGTAAACATAAGATTGAAAGTGGTGCTTTTGCATGATTCTTTGTGGAGGAACTCAGTTTTACAGATCTGTCGATTAAATTAACTCATCGATTTGTCGACAAAATCATGAGTGTTAGTCAAGTAAGCATTTCATT